>JARFJB010001511.1:57500-147500 GCA_036346205.1 Vesta saturnalis
ACCTCTTGTTTTGATTTTAGTCGAATGTGAGTATTATTCCAAAGCATCTTTTCGTGGAAATTGCAAGTATGTAGTGCAGTGACTACTCATAAGTAATTCGATATAAGTATATAGCAAAGAATGTGACGATTTCGCATAACCTATTATATTGAGGCGTGTGAAGATAGCCGAGTCTTTTTTAATTACTGTGATTTAAACTTGTGTATAATTAGGCGCCGGTTATGCGCCGTTGAAAACATATTTTGCGCCTCACTAGGAAATAAGTTGTAGCCAAAATGTTATAAATACGGCTAACTTGATGGCGCCGCAAACTTTTGGATAAAACAGTAGTTTAAATTCAGTAATTAGGTGACAATTAAGCGCTATTTATTGTCGATTAAATAAAATCTCGGGCCCGTACAGAAAACAAATTATTGTATAATTATGTTGACACGGCCGTAAACTTAAACCATCTTTTATTTTGCAGTAGTTAAGTGCCAATTGTGTGACGCTTTTCCCCGTTGAAACAAAACTTTGCCTCCAAGGAAAAAAATATTCCAAAGATTACATCAACAACGGTAACTTGATAATCTGATGAATAAATTAGTCTTTTATTGTGCGATAATTAGACACACATTATGCGCTATTTTACATCCTTAAATTAAAATTGTGCGCCCTTACTTGTGAAATTATACTAACACAGCTAACTTCACAATCGTGAACTTCCCCATAAACCAATATTTTGATTTGGCAATAATTATGTGCTAACTATAGGCCATATCGCGCCATTCTATGAAAGAATATATGATAAAATTACAGTGACACGGCCATGAACTTCCGCACAAATCAGTTTTTTCTTACATAGCAAATAGGCGCCAATTATGCGCCGTTTGAGGCGCTAAATTGAAATGTTGCTAATTTTCTGTAGAGGTTAGTGTAGTATGCGCCATTAGCTTAAATTTTGCGCATCTATAAGAAACAAGTTGGTGTACGACGCGGATGACTTCACGACCGTGAACTTCTGGATTAACAATTTTACTTATGCAGTGATTAGGAGCCAATTATGCGCGGTTAAAATAAAATTTGCGTCCTTATCAGATTGAAGTTATTGTAAAATTATATTGACATTACAATTGTAAACACCTGTATAAGTCAACTTTTTCTTGTGTAGTAACTAGGCTCCAACTATGCGCTATTTTACGCCGTAAACAAATTTTGCATCCCCAAAAGAAACAAGTTATTGACAAGACTAACTTGATAGTACTATGAGTAAATTAATCTTTACTTGCACGATAATTAGGCACCTATCATGCCTTTTATGTAAAAGTTACATCGATAAGGTCGTTTGTTTCTTATGCTGTAATTAGATGGCTATCAAGTGCTATTTGCCCCGCGAAAGTTAAATTTTATGCCTCTATAGGAAACAAGTTATTGGAAAAATGATATCGATACTATTAACTTCACAACCACGAATTTCTGAATAAATTATTTTTATCTTATGCGGTCTACTATGAGCTGTTTGTGCCGTTAATACACGGCTAACTTCGCACAACTTTTACCTCTTGTATAATTAAATTCTTGTTTAGGCAGTAAGTATGCGCCAATTATGCGCTGTTAAAATAAAATTTTCCACTTTTTAAGAAATACGGCCACGGCTAAATTTACTGAGCCGTGAGCTTCTACGTAAAATCAATTTTTTGGTATGCCCTAATGGATTCATTTAAATGCGTTATTTGCCTGTTACTTAATGTGTATTTTTCTGATCTATGTTACACTATTATTATTAAAACTCCACATGTTCCATTATAAATATATTTATATTTAATTATATTTAACCCATTTTCTTACATTATGACTATTCTAAATTTTTTCTAATATTAACTTAATTGGATTTTACATTATTCTTACTAATCTTAACCCTAAGTGAACTCCAAGTTCTCCTTTAAATATGCTTATCATTATAAATTGCTTATGAAATTCCTATTCAATTTTAAAGTTACCTATCTACGTTTTATATTCATAAGGTTACTTATTCATTACAATGCACTAATTAGATATCATTTATGCGCTGTTTTACGCAAAACGGCCCATAGTTAGCATTTAATTAACGCGCAAGAACAGACTAATTTTCTACATAAGTTCACGACTGTGAAGTTCGACCTGTGGACATAATTTTTACAATAACTTGTTTCATATAGGGCCCCAAAATTTAACTTTAACGGCGGAAAAAGACGCATAATGAGAGACTAATTATCGCGCAAGGCAAAATTAGTTCATTCATAAAACTATGAAGTTAGCATTGTCGATGTCATTTGTGCTACAACTTATTTCCTATAGGGGCGCATAATTTCATTTTACTGACCCAAAATGACGCATCATTGACGCCTAATTAATAAATAAGACAAAATTAATTTATGCGAAAGTTCACAGTTTTGAAGTTAGCCGTATTGATGTAATTTTTACAATAACTTGTTTCCCATGGGAGCGTAATTGTAACGGCGCACAATGGGTGCTTAATTAGCGCGTAAGAAAAGATTAGTTCATGCATAAGGCTATGAAGTTAGCCTTGTCCAAAACGACGCACAATTGGCGCTTAATTACTAAATGAGACCAAATTTATTGATGCGAAAGTTCGCAGATCTGATAGATGTAATTTTTATAATAACTTGTTTCCTATAGGAGCGCAATGTTTAACTGTAACGGCCTAAAAACGGCGCATAATGGGGAACTAATTATTGCATAAGAAAAAAATTAGTTTGTTCATAAGGCTATGAAGTCACCCTTATCGATGTAGCTTTGCAATAACTTATTTCTTATAGTATGCTAAACTTAGCTGTAATGGGTGCCTAATTATGCCGCAAGAAAAGGTTAATTTATATATAAGGATTTGAAGTTAGCCTTGTCGATGTAAATTTTGCAATAACTTATTATGTATGGAGGCCAAAATTCTATGCGAAAAATGGCGCATAATTGACGCCCAATTATGGCATAAAGGAAAATTGATTTATGAAGAATTTCACGGTTGTGAAGTTATCACTGCAATTTCTGTAATAACTTATTTCCTACAGGGGCGCAAAGTTTTCTTTTAGCGACACAAAAATGTACATAATTGGCTTTTAATCATTGCATAAGAGAAATGATTTATGCAGAACTCTACGGCTGTGAAATTAGTCGCATCGTTAATAACTTGTTTCCTATAGTGGTGCAAAATTTAACTTTAACGGCACAAGATAGCGCAAAATGGGTGTCTAATTTCCTGTGGTGCACAAAGTTTTATTTTAGTGGCGCAAAGCTGTGCATAATTGGTCTCTAATTACTGACTAAGGAAAATTGACTTATGCGAATGTTCACGCCTGTGTATTTAGCCGCGTCAGTGTAATTTTATAGTAACTTCTTTCATATAATAGCGCAAAACAGCATACAATGGGTGTCTAATTATCGTGCAAGAAAAGATTAACTTATTCATTAGGCAATCGAAGTTAGCCTTCTCGATCTAATTTATTTTCGGTGGAGTTACAAAATTTTATTTTAGGGGCGCAAAGCAGCGTATTATTGGCCCCTAATTATGACATAAAAAAAATGATTTATGCAGAAGTTCCCGGCTGTGACGTTAGTCGGTGGCAATGTAATTTTACAATAACTTTTTTCCTGCAAGGGCGCAAAAATGGCGCCTAATTAGCGCCGAATTACTGAATAAGAAAAGAATGATTTATTAAAAAAATTGCAGTTCCGTGAAGCTTACCGTGTTTATAGAATTTTTGCTACAACTTATTTCCCATTGGGGCGTAAAATTTATTTTCAACGGTACAAATTGACGCATAATCAGTATGTAATTATACACAAGTTTCAATTATATTATTTAAAAAGACCCGGTTATATTTACACACCTATTATATCGTTGAGAAGATTTATTACGTAATTAACATAATTTTGTTTATACATACTTGGCTAAATTTGAATAGTGTCGAATGCAGTAACATCTCGCATGCTCGGTCTCAAAACGTATCCATTTTATTTCTTTTTGAATTTTTTTTCAAAATTTTAAAGTTATGGGAGAATTTTAAGTTTTAGTTCAATATCCAGATAACGAATAAATCTACCAGTGTAGGGGTGTAGGCAATTAAAAACCAAAATTGGTAACTGCAATAACATGACACATATACTAAAATGCGATGGCGATGGCCGTTAATTTTTAGAAGTAACCACACTTTACATGTATGTCGTAACTTAAGAGGTCAAGCGATTGAGATCTGCATACACACACATACACCATCATGCACACATGCACACACCTGTTAAAAACACCTGCATAGGTCATCCAAGCAGAAATCACAGCTATTAACTTTAGCAGGTGTCGATTCTTTAACAATCAAATATCGACTAAATATTGGGTACCACCATTTATTTTCGAAAAGGTCATTTTTTTTCTTTCCAAATTTATATATAATAATAGTTGTTAATGTCTAACGAAATCGTTCTCTATTCTTCTCAATGTTGAAACTAACTATTTTACATTCAAAAATAATTTATGATAAATCTTGTAGTTTAACAGATGCGATGGAAACTCACGTTTGATCCTGCCGAGAATTAACGCTACTTGATCAATAATACATCTATGCAATTTACGTGCAAATTATTAAGTTATAAGAAGTTTATAACAGGTAAATGATGGTGTCATAAAATGTTTTATAGTGACAAGAAGTAACTGCGTTACTTTTGATCAAACAAGTTCTGCTGGAATAGTTATTCTCTTTATTATTGCTTTATAAATTGCTACTGAACACTTAGTTTTTTTCTAGAATATATCGTGAAAAAGGTTTGACACTTTGTAATGATTGGCTTCCGTTTGCAACAAATTTGTTAAGATTGAATCGAAAATGGTCTGTCAATTAATATTTCCTATTGGTATCATTAATTCTGTCGACAAAAACAAACTTTCTGTCGATTTATTTGCATCAAAATCGTGTCTTAATGATTCTGGAGTCAGCTTTTCCCCTTTCGCCATGGAAACCAATTTACTTACTTAACCTTCACGCCATTCCCTTGCGGGGTAGGCAAAACAATCCCTGCCTCTTATTTATTTTTCATTCACAATCTTTCTCCATGCTTTCCTATCTCCGCATATCTCCCTAGCTTCCGCAAGATTCATACATAGTCTCTGACATGCCCTTTTGTTTTTAAAACTCCTTATCTTTCTTTCCTTTATCATAGATTCTACTATATTCAGCCAAGTTTTACGCGACCTACCAGGCCCAGCCTTTCCTCTAATCTCACCCACATATATTTGTTTCGTTAATCTTGCGTTGTTCATTCTCTCAATGAGACCAAACCAACGTAATGTACAACTTTTATATCTATCCATCATCGTCTTTTCCTCACCACACTCCCTCATTATGCATTCATTTTTTATCTTGTCCCTTCTCGTTTTACCACATGCGCTTCTCAGAAATCTCATACCCACGGCATTTATTTTTCTTTCGTGCTTTTTTTGACATATCCATGTCTCACTTCCATACAGTACTGACGGGACGAATACGCCATTATAGATTGCTCGTTTCGCAGCTAGGCTCATGCTTTCATTTCTCATTATCGTCCACATACTTCCAATCACTTTCCTTCCAGCATTGACCCTTCGTCCAATTTCGCTCTCAATTGTACCATCTGCAGTAAACATTCTACCGAGATATACCAGCTCGTCCACTTGCTCCACAATTTCATCTTGCAGAGTAAATACTCTACTCTCCTTTCCACCTTCCGGATTGAACACCACAATCTTAGTTTTTTTCACGTTTACCTTTAGGTCCATGCTTTAACAGACTGTATCAAACTACCTCAGAGCGGTTTGCAGCTCATCCGCACTGTCACTTAATAATGCTGTGTCATCTGCATACACCAGAAATCGTACATTTGTATCGGTACATGATTGCCTAAGACATTTATCCATGTATACATTGAACAACCGCGGTTACATCACACAGCCTTGTCGCACTCCTTGCTCAATATTAAAGTATTCACTCACACCTCCTCTCACCCTAACACATGCCCGACTACCGTTGTATACTGCCCTTATTCCATTTATTAGACCTTTATTTACGCCATATTCATTTAATATTTCCCACAGCTTCTCTCCATTCACTCTGTCATATGCTTTCTCCAGATCTACAAACGCACAGTACAACTTCCTTTTTACCTTTAAACACTTTTTGGTCACCTGCTGGAGAGCAACCATCTGATCGACACATCCTCTCCCTGGCATGAAGCCACCTTGCACATCCCACATCTTAGATTGTGTAGTTTCTCGTACTCTATCAATCAGTATTCTTCCAAAAACCTTACCAGGTACGCTGAGCCAGCTTATTCCACTGTAGTTCTTACAATCACTCTTGTTCTCCTTACCTTTATACAAGGGTACAATGATCGCGCTCTTCCAATCACTCGGCACTTTTCCACACATAAGGAATACATTGAATAATTCACGCAATCTTCGTATAAGCTTTGCACCACCATACTTGAGCATTTCACCAGTGATTTCATCTACGCCTGCTCCCTTGTCGTTTATCAACCTTCCTACCGTTTTCTCTACCTCATTTATTCCAATATCCTTCTCAGTTTCATTCATCATTTCTTGTATATTCTCCTTATTTAACCCTTCAGTCTTACTTTCCTCACTACTGTACAGCTTTCCGAAATATTCTTGCCAGCATTTCCTCACTTCACAATCATCCCATACTATTTTTGACCCATTTCCAGAAGAGTTTTTTGTTTCCCTCAAAATCATTCTGCATTTTTTCTCCTTCTACAGCCATCACTTCCTCTTTACTTATTCTCACTGCCTCCTTCGCTTCTTTGTTTCTTAATCTGTACACCTCATACAATCGTTTCTTCTCAGTCTCATTTTTTGCAGAAATCATTGCCATGTACGCATCTTTTTTCTTACTTACTGCCTTTTTTACCGACTCATTCCACCAAGCACATTTTTTATGTCTACCTACAATCACTCTTCCACATATTCGCACGGCACAATTGACAACAGAGTTTTTCAAGCTTATCCGTGCACTTTCAACGTCAGTGTCTTTTATTTGTTCGTTCCATACTGTTTCATTCACATTCAACTCTTTATTCACAGCATCTACGTATTTCATTCTCGCACCATTATCCACTAGTTTGTCAACCCTAATTCTGGACGTTCGCACTACGTTTGCTTTCCTTCTCCACATCCACTTTTGCCCTAAACATACTTTCGATACAACCAAAAAGTGGTCCGATCCACACTCCGCTCCGCGTATTACTTTTGTGTCTTTTACCAGGTTCCTAAGCCGTTCATCATACACTATCCAGTCTATCATACTTTTAGATTCACCTCTTTGCCATGTATACATATGCACATTTTTATGTTTAAATCACGTATTGGATACAAACAGGCTTCTCTCCACACAGATGTTCAGCAGGTGTTCACCGTTCTCATTGATTCTTTGGTCTCCGAACTTTCCTGGAACGCGTTCACTATGTTCTCTCTGTACACCCACCCATCCGTTCATATCCCCCAATATAATCACTCTTTCGTTTGGCTTACATACGTTCAACACGTTCTCTATTTCATTCCAGAAGTTCTCACGCTCCTGGTCTCTTTCTCCATTCACCGGTGCATAGCATGCAATAAGAAAAATTCTTCGAAACTCCACTTTCATTCAAACCCATATTACCCGGGGAGATACTAATTCGTACTATTTAACACATCTTTTCGCTCTTTCACTTATGATCACCCCAACTCCTTTTTCACCATGCACTTCCGTCTCAACTCCTGACCATAGTGCCAGGCTGCCATCCTCCATCTCGACTGCATCCTTTCCTTTGCGCTTTGTCTCCGAGACATACAGAATATCAAGGTGTCTTTCGTACATTACATTTGCAATTTCATTCCTTGCACAGTCGTCAGCAACGGGGCCTGTCTGTTTCGACCTTGACCGCCCCTTGTAGCCAGGTCGATCCGAGGCAGTTGTATTGTTTTCTTGAGTAACATCATAGCGAGCAGACCGGTTACCGGCCAAATTCAACATAGATATAAATTAACTCCAACAGAAAATAATATTACGTTATAATAAGAACTTGATATCAAATAAACGAACGTTCTCAAGTCATTAGATAATTCAACAGTAACTAGTAAGTTCTTTTTAAAATATGTTCGAAAAGGTCTGCTGAATGCATACATTTAGTCGTTTTATGTTTCCCAGCATCTCCAGTGTTATCGTTCTACAAGCGTCTCTATAAGAAATCTAATAGAGTTAGATCGCACTGGACAAAACATCCACGCCCAAACCGTTTTTGAGGATAATTATCATGGGGACACCGTACTGTTACAGTCACATATTCTCTCGTTCATCATTAGTAAGCATATGAAGGAGGTTAGGAAAAACGTTTTGGAGAAATTAAAGGTAGATACGACCAGTCAGGGGAGTGTTAAAAAATACAGCCCAGTAATTCTATTGTGGAAAATGCCACACCCAACGTTTACGGACACGTGGTTTTGGTTTTGCATTTGTCGGATCCAAAATGGATTGTCTAATGAGTAATAGTGCATATTATGACGATTTACAGCACCATTGCTTCTAAACGTAGGATTGTTTGAAAACATAAGATAAACAGTTGGGATTAATCTCAAGTTAAGCATTTTTTTTTTAAGTATGCTCATGCTTTTGGTTAGTATGGTTATAGTAGACTGTTCAGCATTCCTCCTCTTCAGCCCTGGTTACTCCATTAATGTTGATTTTGCGATGTTTTTTGTAATTGTGTGGTTAACAATCATGAGTTTATTATTTTTGATGTAAAAAAAGACAATTTGTTGAGGGTTTGTTATTTGGTGTTCAAGAAAAAAAAAAGGTTAAAGGTTTGATTTATTTCAGTTGTGAATATTTAGATTTAGGTGTGTGTGTGTGTGTGTGGTTGAGTGTGGTGAGGGGTGTTAGGGTGTTGATCAACTCGTTAGCCGGTATCCTTGCGTGGTGGTTATCCAGTAGACGGTGGGATGCGGAGTGCATATGGGATGTTATCAAGGGTCTCTTCTATCTCCTCTAGGATGTCGTGTAATACGTGGGTTAAGATCGCGGGAGGGTGTTTAAATTTACGTTTGGGTTTTTTCCGTGGGAATTTGGGATGTTGGTAGGTGTAGGAAGTTGTGATGATTTCTTTGGTTGGGATGGTATCGCCGAAAATCCTTTTGTGTGCAAAGCTTTTCTGAAGTGTTCGGATTCTGTTTGTGATTGGTGGTATGTTTGCGTGTTGTGTTGTGAGGTTGCTGGGGTACCTGAAGTGTAGTCCGTGTATACGTCTAAATATCCGGCGTTCACAGGATGCTACAGAGGAAAGGTAGTTAGGGTTAATGTTTGTGTATATTGGTGCTCGGAAATCCATAACAGGGCGGATGTAAGTTTTATATGTGTGTTGGAGTGTTTTGGGGTGGCAACCTCTGATTCGACCCTGGAGGGCGCCCAGTAGGTTTGCACGGTTTCTAATTCTGTTAAGTGTTTTCCTAACATCGGGGAGCCAATTAAGTGTTCTGGTGAATAGGTGTGGCATTTGGTCTTGAAGAGGGATTCTCTCTTGGTTAATGGTGAGGGAGACGTTTCTGGAGGATAACTTTGGGAATTTGTCTTCCACGTAACTAGGGTGGCGGAAAAGGATTGCTTGGGTTTTGGAGGGGTTAATGGAGACTCTCCACCGGTTGGCCCAGTTGGAACAGTTCCGAAGAGTTTTGGATATGCAATTGGAGGCCGTTTCGCTGTTCCGATTAACCGACCAG
The DNA here is from genome assembly GCA_036346205.1 of Vesta saturnalis. Lineage (NCBI taxonomy): Eukaryota > Metazoa > Arthropoda > Insecta > Coleoptera > Lampyridae > Vesta > Vesta saturnalis. The sequence continues at coordinate 67,276 of JARFJB010001511.1, forward strand.
AAGGCGGTGTCATCTGCAAACTGCGCAACGACTACTCCGGGTTGGGTGACTTGAAGGATATCTGAAGCAAAGATGGTGTAAAGGATGGGGGCTAAGGCAGAACCTTTCGGAACGCCTGCTGTCGGTTGAAAAGGATCTGAGAGGTTTTTCCCTACTTTCACCCTGACCGATCGATTGGTCAGGTACGAAAGCAGGAGTTTGGAGAAGGGGTCGGGAATGTTAAAGTTTCGGTTTTTCTGTAGGAGACCGGCGTGCCAGACCCTGTCAAATGCTTGCTTAATATCCAAGTACACATCCAGATTGCATTGTTTGTGGTTGAATGCTCTGGTGGTCTCGATAAGCAGCTTCCACAAGGGATCGATCGTGACACGTTCGGTTTGGGCGGAAGCCGAATTGGCTGTTTGGAAGGAGGTCGTTAAACTTTAGGTGTTCCCTGAGCCGCCTGGCTAGAATTTGCTCGAAGCATTTTCCAAGGCAACTCAGGAGGGATATGGGTCTGTAGGAATTAGGTGAGGTTAGGTCTGCATGGTGTTTTGGTATCATGACGGTGGAGGCCGAATTCCAATCCGTCGGGAAGTAAGAGAGGGTTAGGCACTTATTGTAAATGTTTGCGAGTAGTTGGAGGCATGGGCCGGGTAGGTGACGTAGATTTTTCTATTGAGGCCGTCGCGGCCTGGGGTTGAGTTTTTCCCTTTTTTAAAATAGGCATTGACCTGGTCGGGCGTAATTGGGGCATAGAAAGGATTCTCATTATCGAGTTGGGGTTCGGGAAGGTTAAGGTTTCGAAATTCCTCGAGGCGGTTCTCGAGGAATCCATTCATAACAGGATCGAATTGGGGATTATTGGGGATTGGAATATGGATTGGAGGTGGTGACCAAAGAAATCGGCCTTTCCTTGGTCGGAGGAGATTAGGTTGCCCTAAACGTCGGTTAGATGGGATTTGGGGTCAACTTTTCTTCTGGTCAGTCTGTCAAACCCTTGCCAGAAGCGTTTACCGTCTCGATAATCCAACTAGGAAATGGCTTTAGTCCAGGAGTCTTCTGTGTGTTTATTGGCTTCTCGCCTGATTAAGGCGTTAAGGCGATTGTATTCCGTCTTGAGAGCCGGATCCCTGGATCTCGAGAATTGACGATAGATCCGTCTCTTCTCTTTGATCCAGTTCACTATGTGTCGTGGGAGCGTTTTTTTGGAAATGTCGATGTTTTTAAGCGGGATTGAGGTGTCGACCGCTTCCATAATTACGGAAGTTAGGTCTCTAATGGCTCTCTCGAGATCTTGGGTGGTTTGAAGATCGGGTGTAGGAAGGTTGTTGGAGATATGTTCGGCGTACACATTCCAGTCTGCATTCGAAAAATCTTTAATGATTGTGTTTTGAGGGGGTGTTGGGGAGCTGGACAAAATGAAGTTTTGACCAGAAGTGGAATATGGTCTGAAGTGATCGTGGTACTAGAAAGCACTCACGAACGAAGTAGTGTGCTATTGATTCGGAAACTATTATGTGATCTATTATTGAGGCTCCTAAGTGGTCGGAATACGTAGGTTGTGTATTGGCGATACTCAACATGGGCAACTGCAACAGAGCAGATGATAGTCTGTTGCCGTTTCCATTTGTTGCGGTGTCACCGAATTGAATATGGCGGGCATAGAAATCACCTATGATGACTGCATTTGGGAGGCTGCAGGCATAAACCAACAGGTCATCGGAAAGTGTATTGTGCCCGGATGGATTGCGGTAAGATATGAATACTGTAGGAGTGGGGAAGTGCACCGTTGCAGCAACGCATTCGAGTTGCTGCAGTTGCGCAGGTAGTTGAAATGGAGTTGAAAGGAAACAGTTTTTAATTAGGAGGGCGGTTCCGTGTGCGCTATTGTTGAGGAAGGAATTGTAGGTGTTAAATTGTAGTGTGCATTTTTGTGAGAGTTTGGTTTCTGTGATTGAAAGGACGTGTACATTGTGTTCGTGTAGGAAGTGTTTAATTAGGGAGCGTTTCCGACGAACGTCCCTAGCATTAATGGTCCCTGTTATGATATCCATTAGGAACAAAGGCGTTTAAGGATGGTGTTGGCGGACTACGGCGACCTTCCTCCGCGTACCGGATACGCAGACGTTGATACACCGTTGCAAAAGTTGAGGGATAAGGATTTGATGGTTCGGATAACTCGTTGGTGGTTAGGGAACAGGTCTAGAAGAGAGTGTGTAAGGACTTGTACAAAGGATTTGATAGTGACTGGATCTGTGTCGGGAATAGGTTTAAGGTGAGCGATGTCTTCAGAGTCAGACTCGTCAGACATGATCGGATCAAGGATTGCCATCTGTGACGGAGAACTGGGATATTCCCGCCGCATCCGGCACTTGAGGGAGTAGGTGGGGTGGGCATCCCACAGTTACTACATTTTGGATTTGCCTCGGACTTGCACGATGTGGATCTGTGGATTCCGCCACAGTTGGTACACTGGATCGATCGGGTCGGACACTCCTCAGAGGTATGTCCCACCTGCGTGCAGGTGGAACAATACATGGGGAGAGGTGTAGGGATGATGGAAGGTTCACAACGATAGTGTCTCCCGAACATGGAGACACCGGTTGCGAGGGTGGTTTGGGAGTTTGTGATGATGCGGACTAGGGAAATGGGGGTATTGGTAGCCTTCGAGGTGATGCGCACGGCCTTTCTCACATGAGGCAGGTCGATTGCATCGAGGGTCTCGTCGGGTAAGGATGTCCTTATTCACGTGACGAATCACGCAGGAAAAGGAAGGATGTTTAGGAATGGAGTTAGGTTGACGGGGATGGATAACTGGGTTAAGGTTAGGGAAGGTTCTCCGAAATGGGGACGCAGCCGAAGTTGCGTTCCATACGGTAGGAGAAGTCAGACTCGTCAGACATGATCGGATCAAGGATTGCCATCTGTGACGGAGAACTGGGATGTTCCCGCCGCATCCGGCACTTGAGGGAGTAGGTGGGGTGGGCATCCCACAGTTACTACATTTTGGATTTGCCTCGGACTTGCACGATGTGGATCTGTGGATTCCGCCACAGTTGGTACACTGGATCGATCGGGTCGGACACTCCTCAGAGGTATGTCCCACCTGCGTGCAGGTGGAACAATACATGGGGAGAGGTGTAGGGATGATGGAAGGTTCACAACGATAGTGTCTCCCGAACATGGAGACACCGGTTGCGAGGGTGGTTTGGGAGTTTGTGATGATGCGGACTAGGGAAATGGGGGTATTGGTAGCCTTCGAGGTGATGCGCACGGCCTTTCTCACATGAGGCAGGTCGATTGCATCGAGGGTCTCGTCGGGTAAGGATGTCCTTATTTACGTGACGAATCACGCAGGAAAAGGAAGGATGTTTAGGAATGGAGTTAGGTTGACGGGGATGGATAACTGGGTTAAGGTTAGGGAAGGTTCTCCGAAATGGGGACGCAGCCGAAGTTGCGTTCCATACGGTAGGAGAAAGGAGATTTCGAGTAGGCAGGTGTGATTGTGGTTGAACGTTAAGTTCGACCACGGAAGGTTAAGGGGTTTGAGAGAATTGAAAAGTGATTTCTGTGATGTGATGGACTTCGGGATATTGCGGATGCAATATCTCGAGGATTGGGTATGGGTGTGTGTGTTGCTGGAGGTAGAGGGTGTGGGAATAGTGTTAGGTATAGTTGGCTGGGCTGGGGTGGGTAACAGGACGGGTTTGTGTGGGTGTTCGGGTTTGTTGTGTGTGTGTGTGTTCTGGTTTGTGTGCGGGTTTGTGTGTGTGTTTGTGTGCCTTAGCGGAAGCGGTGGATCGTGTTGAAATGTAGGAATGTGTAGAGGAAGTGGAAATGGATGAGGCGTTTGACTGGGATCGTGTGCGTGCGGAGGGTGGTGGAGAGGCGAGTGTATGTGCGTAGGTGTGTGCGGTGTGTGTAGGTGGTGGTGTAGGTGTAGGTGGACGGATTTCGACGGGGTTAGGGGACACAGCTTTGATAGTAGCTCGGTGGCGACCTTGCTTAACCATCTCGGCTGCGTTGTTAGTAATAGGGTTTGTGAGAATTGAGATAGAAAAAAAAATGTAAAAATCTGTTTATCGAAAGGCCGGGTCTCTGCCGAGGGGCAGCCTCACACTCCGAGGAAAAAAGGCTTGGAAATCAGAGACCCAATTCGAAACGGAGGAAATACACAGTTAAAATAAAAACAACAAAGTAATTAAATTAAAATATTTTTATTAATGATACCTATTATCGTTGACCTTGACCCGACGACGATCCTGCTGTTGGCGACTATGTCCTGGAATTCTTCTGTATCCGGCTGTAGTTGTAGATCCTCTTCTATTGACCGCTTCTTCGTGTTATTTGTATGTACGCAGTGACAGATTTAACTCCGATGCAGCGGGAACAATGAATAACGTTGAGTTCTTTTTTTGGAAATTAAGAGTTTTGCAATAAAAATCACAAAGGCTGTTACGCAGAGTAGGGGCTTACGTTCGATACCGAAGTTCGGACTGCCCTACAAGTTGAGCAATAATCTACTGCCAAAAGTTTACTCGTCTTTCAAAGTCATCATTGCGTAATTTCTGGAGTAACTCAATATGGTAAGGATGATACTTACATTGGTTGTCAGATTGACAGTTGATTGTGACGTATCACATGGTATTGCTATCTGGCGACTACTACCAAGCTAGTTTTCTTCAATATGAAGCAGAATCTAAAGTTCTCTTTCTTGATCATTTGTATTTCTATTCGCCACTTTGGGTTTTACATAATCCACATTGTCAGTAGAATCGAATCTCTACATAAAGTTTTCAAAAGCGATCCGAGTGAGTTGGGGTCGTGCAGGATATTTTATCCTGTATAACCTTTGAGCCTCTCCTAACACATAACCATATCAATTTATTCACTTTTAGAGTAATCCATTATTTTACTTTTGAACACACAAAACTTTCACACTCTTAAATGGCTATCAAAATGCAAGTTTGTCATGTGGGAAATTATTTTCATGGCCACTGCGACTAACCACAAGAAAATCGATTGACATGTTGAATAATACAGCAAAATCAAAATAACTCAAAAACAATGAGAGATAGGTATAGAACATACTTATGAACAATTGTGCAGTTTTTGATTCCCTTTAACACAGCCTAAAAATATACAGGATATTCTATTTGAGAAAAGTGTTATTTTTGAATTTCATGTTTCGCAGGTTTGAAAATATATTTTTGGGCCAAATATAAAAGTGTTCCTTGTAACAAACCTGTATGTATGTATGTTTAAAATTTACGTTCTTATTGGCAATTTAAGCGCATTTCGTGTAGCGTTAGTTTTAATAAATTATTTCAATACGTCTTGTACATCCCTTTGAGTCATTTTCGATCATTGCGCAGGGTTACTTTGAACGTCCTTCATTTATTGCTTGAACTACGTGTTTAAGTAGAAGCCATTTTCGCTTTGTTTAAATTTTTTATTTAGAGTGCCACATTTATATGGTGAGTTTTTAAATTTATCATACGGAAATTTGAGACATTTACTCAACTTTAGTTATACTCTTACCACTTATTTTACTTTGGGTTTAATTTTATATTAACGTTGACTTTGCAAGATGCTGTAATAGCATTTGCTAATACGAAGTGGGATTTTAATTACCAAATTTTACTTTGAATCCTACAAAATCAATTCAGTTTGGAGGTTTATAAAGAAATTTCTATATATTTGGAATTACCAGCATATCAATCTGATGTTTACTTCAACTTCCATTAAAATTGCGCAATAAATTTAAAATGAAGAGTCGACAGAATTCCTTATCTGGAGAAGTTTCAGTGACACCCAAAATGTAAAAGAAATTACTCCAGGTATTTCATATTGTTAATTAATTCACATTATAGCATTGAGTAATGATGTAGTAAAGAGGCGCAATGTTACCGGGAGTTTTGTCGATAGCGAATTGGGCTGAGAATTAGGCAGCGCGAGTATCATTGTCGTCACTGCCGTGACCGTGTAGTGAAAGACAGTCACGTGATACTCGCGCCGCTTAGTTCTCGGTGCAATTTTCTATCGACAAAACTCCCCGTAACATTGCGCCTCTTTACTACATCATTACTCAATGTTTATAGTTTAAGGCAATTAATTAAGAATCACCAACATTAGTTTTTAAGAGATGATCATTATAATCAAATTAAGTAGTGTAATAAAACTCATTGTTGTCATTATTTTTTACTTGTTATTTTCATGAATTTTTTGTGACTTTTCTATTTTTAAGGTTTATCTGTTCCTTAAAAACAATTTGGCGTCCGAGATTACATTATTTATTTTCAGGTTTGAAGCAACAGCTTTTTTCTTGTAAAGCGAAAATATCTAAGCAATTCAATTGTTGTTAATAAGCAAATCAAATGTTATTGAACCTGGACCTCATCTACCGATGAGGAAAGTGGCATAAAATCTTCTATTTATCCATTATTTTCCATAGCTCTGGGCCAGGAGTATTAATCAAGGGGGTGAATTATTCATACGACCTCTGTTAAGATTACATCCTTACAAAACCCAAGATGGTACATAAAATACTAACTTTGTTTTGCCCTACTCTTGTGGAACACTGCATAATCAACAATAATTTATTACTAGCCATATAATATGATAAATACGTTTTACTGGCAAATTTTACCAATAAAGCACCAACCCGGTACAGTACAAATCTCAATTTGTCGTACTAAACGGGCGCAATCCATATTTTTCAACACGCCTTTTACACTCTGGAATGATTTACGTGACCTGTTTTTCAATCACTTATGGTATGAAACAATTTAAGGCAGCCGTTTATAAGCATCCCTTGGCAATTCAAAGTCCCCCTATCCATCTTCCTAAATATTCCTGTATACTTTGGCACGTTAGGCTAAGTTTAGCCTGTTCTTCTTTTCTCTAATCCTTATGCCTTCCAGCGCCGAATTTATAAGTCCCAGCTCTCCTTAATCCATTTCGTCCATTTTTTTCTATCTCTTGCTGAACTTTCCATTTCATTTAGTGTCTTTCCTCTTGTCTTTCCCACCTCAGTGATTTGACTTATCCATTTCTTCCTTTGCCTTCCCTTTCTTCTTTTCCTGCCTCGAAAACTTTTCTGCACATTCGCTCTGGTTTCATTGGTTGTATATGTCGGTACCACGATAACTGTCTCTTTTTGATTTTCTTCAGTATTGGTTCTTGTTGAAGTATTTCTATAATTTCCTCGTTTCGTACTCTATCAAACTTTGTCTTATCCGCTATCCTTCTTAGGTGTCTCATTTCAGTGGTCGTTATTATACTCTTATGTTTCGTTTGTATTGTCCAGTTTTCACTTGTGTACAATACTGTTGGTATTGTTACCGCATTATGTACCATTAGCTTTAGCTTCTGATCTATCTCCTTTTTTCCTAATATCGTTCTATGAAATGCATAGTAGATCCTGTTTCCCCTCTTCATTCTGTTCCTCAGCTCTGCTTCTAATCTTCCATCCTCTGTTATTATTGTTCCCAAATAATCGAACGTTGAAACCCTTTGCATGTTACTGCCTTTGCACTTTATTTCTCTATTTGGTCTCTTCTCCTTGTTTTGATTCACTATCATTGTTTTGCTTTTCTTAATGACGGCTTCTATTTTAATTTTATCTATTTCGTCTACCCATGTATTGACTAGTTTTTGCATTTTATTATCCGTATCTGCCATTATGACTATGTCATCTGCGTACATTAGACTTTTAACCTTAACTGGTTCCAAATTCCTAGACCCTATTATTGTGTCCAACCCTCCTGTTTTTTTCTTTTAGGTGCTTTATTATTTTATCCATTATTATTATGAACAGAAAAGGGCTTAGGTTGTTGCCCTGTTTTATGGCGCTTTCCAATTTGAAGTCCTCTGATCTCTGCCCAGTTAGTTGAATTTTTCCTCCAACTTCCTTGTATATACTTCTGATGGCCTCTATTAAACCCGTTATCACTTCCAGTTCCTCTAGGAATTCCCATATTTTTTGTCTCTCGACTGTGTCAAAGGCTGCTCTTATGTCTAGAAAGGTTAGCAGTAGTTCCTCTCCTTCCTCTATTTTTCTTTCAATAATATCCTTCAATATACATATGTTTGCCTATTTACTCTAAATGCCCCTTGCTCCTCCTCTAGTTTATTTTCTATCCACTTTCTAAGTTTCTGCTCCAAAATTCTGGTATATAATTTAAAGCATATCGAGGAGAGACATATGACGTCTGATCCCCTTTCTTATATATTGGGATTATCAGATTCTGTTCCGAGTCCTTCCGGATTTTCTTAAGTCTCCATGCTTCCTTATATATTTTCCATATCCATTCTTTACCCTTTTCCCTCAGCCATTTTACCATTTCCGGGGCTATTTTGTCTTCGCCGCTTGCTTTCCAAGTTTTTATCCTTTTCAGTGAGTTTTCCATTTGCTCTCTTGTTATACCTTCTAAATATTCTGCTTCTCCTCTTGATTCTACCTTTTCACTAGTCGATTTCATTTCTTTATTGTCTCCTTTCTTTTTAAACTTCTGCTCAAAGTAGTGTTTCCATATTTCTAGTATTTCTTTTTTGTCTGTTGTAATGTGGTTGTTATTATCTCTCTTACTTCTTTTCGCTGACTTCCTCTCATATTTATTATCTTGGTCCAGAAAATCCTATTATTATCTTTATATGCTTTGTTCATCTCTCTTCCAAATTTTTACCAACTTTTTTGTTTAGCTTCCTTTACTGTCTGTTTTGCCTTATTTCTTCTATTTATATATTCCTCTCTGTCCTGTTGTTGTCCAGTCTGTATGTATTTCTTCCAGGCCTTTTTCTTTTCCCGTATTTCTTCTCTTATTTGTTCATTCCACCAATTTGTTATTTTCCTATTATTATTGATTTTTGTCATTCCACAGATCTTTACTGCTTTTGTATATATTACTTCTTTAAATGCTTTCCATATTTCTTCCATAGTCCATTCCTTTTTCTGCTGTTCTTGTCTGTAAAACTCTTCATCTGTCTTTTCTTGATATTTTATCCTATCTTTTTCTCCTTTTAGATTATTTATCATCACCTTTCTAAATGTTATTAAATTTTCTGTCTTTTGCTTCTGTATTTTCCATGTTGCTCTTACTAATCTATGATTCGTTGCTAGTTCTGCCCTCTTCTCTGTTAAGATTTGTTGTATATTATGCCTTAGACCTAGTGTGAAAGTTATATAGCCTATTATACTTTTGCCCTGTCTGTCCTCTGCCACAAATGTATATTTATCTTCTAGTTCTTATATATAACATATGAATTCGACTCAAGTGCGACAACAGTCCTTCTCAGGACTAAGCCTGAAGACGCAAGCAGAGTCCGCTTCCGAAACGTCGCGCTCAAAAAGCATAAACCTACCCACACGGGGAGGTACCTACACTACAACTCCAATCACCACAAAAACGTGAAGTTAGGCGTGGCAAAATGCTTGTACGATGGAGCAAAAACAATATGCTCAAAACAAGAGGACCTGAACAGAGAAAAAGAAAATATCGCTCGAACATTCGAAGAAAATGGCTACCCCGATATAACACCTAACCTAAATAGGGAAAGGGTAACCGAAAAAGAAGAACCTAAATATACAGCGATAATACCATATATACAAGGTACCTCAGACAAAATACGAAGGATAGGCAGCAAATACAAGATACGCACTGCCTTCAAATCGACCAGAACGCTCAGGGGAATACTAACCAAAGCCAAACCATACAATGAAGATCAGAATTCCAAGAATTGTGTATACAACCTACCATGCGAATGCGGCAGAGCATACATAGGAGAGAGCATTAGACCACTCAAAGTAAGAACGCATGAACATAAAAACAACGTCCGCAAGGGCGAAACAGAAAGATCAAGAATCGCCGAACATCTCAGGAACGAAAACCACCGCATCCATTGGGATAACATACAGATAGTGTTAAATGACGAGAACACAACTCGTCGGAAACTCAAAGAAGCCACATATATCGCACTATCAGAAAATCCAATAAGCCAAGCTAGTGTAGAAATGAAACCCATATGGATTTCAATAATTCGCGAAGAGCTTAAGCGCAATACACCTGCGCTGTTCTAACAAATATATATTGAATTACTCAGTGGCTCAGCGGTAAAGGTGTCAGACTAGTAACACTGAGACTGAGAGTAGTCAAGTGCTTGGGAAAAATTATATATAACACATGAATTCGACTCAAGTGCGAAAACACGCCTTCTCAGGACTAAGCCTGACGACGGAAGCAGAGTCCGCTTTCGAAACGTCGCGCACAAAAAGCATCAACTGTGGAAATAGGCCGATCAACTCCACTAATAGGAAACCACAGTTACGAAACACTTATAATACAGAGCTTCTAGTTCTTGTTTCCAAAAAGTATTTCCTATCAAAATATCATTTAACTGGCAGAATTCTAGCATTTTGATTCCATTTGTATTGATTGTTTCCTCTCTAAAACCGCCCATGCATCCCAGATCTCTATTCACGTCTCTTCCTACTCTAGAGTTCCAGTCTCCCATTATTATTATGTTATCGGTGTCCTCTCGCGCTTCATCTGTTTGTTTCTGTAATTCGTTATGGAATTCTACCATTTTCCCATCTTCACTTCCTTCCATTGGTGCGTATACTTGTATAAATACTATTCTTTCTTCCATTTTCAAGTGTAAGATTATCATTCTTGAATTTATTGCTTCCATTTTCACGACTTTTTTGTTTTATTTCTTCATTTATAATAATTCCCACTACCTCATTTGCCCTTTCTTCCATTTTAGCCACTGAGTAATACATGTAGTGTGTATTTGACAGTTTTATTATCCCTGTTCTTTTGTTATTAGTTTTGCTTATTCCTAGTATCCCAATTCTGTATTCGTCCATTTCTTCTGTTACCTCTACTTCTTTCACTGTTAGTGTTGTTATGTTCCATGTTCATATTAGCACATCTTTTGCTTCTTCTATTTTTTCTTTATGTTTCTTTCTTCTCTTTTCTGTTGATATTTTACATGTTTCGGTATGTTTAGGTTAGTCTTTTTTCCATTTGTGTTATTCATATTCCTTGTTTTCCATTTATAATCTCATCCGGACGTATATCTTCATCTCTAAGCTGTTATACTGTTTCTTTGTACTTCTGTCTGTCTATTTGATTTAATTTTTCGAAAAACATCGTTTCGCCACTCATTATTAATTTATTACATCGTAGTACTGCATGGTCTCCCTTTTCTCTATACTGTTTCATATATTTCACCAGGTCTCCTCACTGTTCCTGTATATCTTTTGTGAAATCCCCCTCTCCCCCTCTTTTTTGTTCTAGTAGTTTCTTATCTTTCCTCAATAGCTCGTTTCCCATTTTTACATTAGTTAGCTCTGTCTGAAGATTATCTATTTTCCTTTCTAATCTCTGATTTCTATCTTCAGTTTTGTCTAGTTTCCCATTTATTTGTTGTAATAGTTCCATCATACTTTGCGAGGCTTCGCCTTTATTTTCCATTTTTCAACCCGCTTAAGAACCGTCCCTCGGGAGACGTCGTTCTCTTTTCAGAGTTTTGAAAGATTTTGAAAAATTGAAAAATTTTGAGTGCGGCCCTGCGTTATTTTAAAATACGCGCGGTGTAGTATCATTTAAGCTTGTCCGCCGACCTTTTCGCTCATGCGCTCAGTCCTCAGTTGTCGCCTCTTATCAGTGTTTGTTTACTTGGCGGTCTGTTTTAACCTTTTTACTCGCTAATCTTACCTTTATCAGTTATTTAAACTACTACTATTCACCTGTTTTACGTTACTGTAATCCCTGCTTGAATTGAGTTTCGCTACATCTTAATTTATTTATATATAACTGAGCACTATTTTCACATTTAAACTTTTCTGTCACTAGCCATGACCGAAATTCTTAGCCTGTTCAAGACCAGAATTATTAACAAAAAATGAATGCTACTAATAGAATTTTAAAGAGTACGCCTATCATTAAACTTAGTAAGTTTAAATACTAGGTGGAGTCGTTGTTGAAGGAAGAGCAGGGACTTAAACGAGATGTGCTAGATATTTGGCGTCAAGAATGCTATGGATGGTGGATCATGTTCAAGTGGATCCCTAATACCTGACAATCCTCTTTTTTGTGACGCCATAGACAACGTCCCTTTAATTTCTGGCCTGCCCACTTTCACTTTCTCTTTTTTTGATTGGTTTTTGGTCCGAGTTACTGACAAAATTCAAATTCAAATTCAAACACGTTTATTTAATTATTAGTACAATTGATGATAAATGGAGTTTTACAATTTCAGTTGGCTGCTCAGGCGAGGTAGCCTTTTCAGCCGGTTGATTACATAGTTTTAATTGATTTAAATTACATTTTATTGTTTATAAGTCTATAACATGTTATCTTATTATCTAGGCAAAAAAAAGAAAAAAAAACATGTTAGTTGGTTACGTTACTTAAATGAGTAATATTTGATTCTTAATCTAGTGAATGTTGTGGGCGGGATTCGTGGGTTGGTGGGCGGTGTTTCCTTGGAAGCAGGGGGCTGGTCCCTCGGAGCACCAAAATGGATCGGGATATCGGAGGTCTGTACAGCTTCTTGCGGGTGTTACCTGTATGGAATAGAAAAGATATTAGTATTGTTATTGCGTTGTTTATTGAAATTTAGTGTTATGTAAGTGATTTTGAAGTATTGAGTAGCAAATGATTGTGTTAATATGTAAACTTAATTATATTGATACGGTTAGCTATACTTATCCCGACATCCCTACTCATCGCCGTTCCGGAGATATTTACACAAAAAGTGCAAACACCTCCTGACCATGTGTGAGGATTACCCGCCACAGGTCAGTCGCAGTTTGTGCCGAAACTAAGGCCGCTGCCACCCTTCGAATGACAGGTAGGACCTTCGCCATATCCAAACCTCCGAGGAGGCCAAGAACAGCGTCGAATCCTAAAGCGGGGGAAGCGGGCATTTTCACGTCTGCGGCTTTCGCCGCATCCGCTACTTCAGCCATCTCGCTGCCGCTTGCCGTCGCTCTGGCGTAACTAACGCCGGTTCGGACTAGAGAGGGTGCCGCTGTGGGTGGTGTCCTCTTCTGTCGCTGTTGTGGTGACTCTTCGGTCTTCTTCCGCTGCGGGAGACGTGACGGTGGACCTTCTGTCTTCCTACGCTGAGGGAGACGCGAGTACCTAGGGCATCCTCTGAAGTTGGCCGGATGATCACCACCACACTTTACGCACCTTGCCCGGTCCGTACGGGGTTTGGTACACTCACTGGAGTGGTGGTGTCCTGCGCACTTGACACAGCGTGCCGCCGCTCTACATCAACGCTATGCGTGACGGAATCCCTGGCACCGGTGACACTGCCCGATGCCTGGTCTCCGCTTCAAGTCTTCAGTGGAGACACGTAGGCGAGCCACATACTCCACCAGCTGGATCTTCTTGAGGTCCTCTTCTGATGGTACCTGGACCAGCAGAAGCGGGATCGGTCTGCCTTGCTTCTTCATTCTAGAACAAGAGCTGATGTTAACGTCATGATTTTGAAGCTCGGAGATAACGTCATCCTCGGAGATTTCTACGGGTATTCCCCGTAGAACCACCTTGAACAAATGTTCCCTCTTTGCCTGATAGGTATGGTACGGTGTACCATGCCTATTCATATCCGGTATCCCTCGGCGATTGCCTTCACGCGTGTGAAGACGATCCCTCGGTGGTCTAGTTCTCGGGAGAAAGCAACCCAGTTCTCCCTCTCGCGAAGGATTACTGGAGGAACCCTCTCCCTGGCAGCGGGAAGCTCTTCTACGTCCGGGCGGTCCATGGTGTCAGCTAGGGCCTCGAACGCGTTGATAACCGTAGTGGACGTGGTCGGGCGGTCTCTAGAAGATTTCTTCGGCTTCTTCTTCTGGAGCCGGAACCCGTCGGACGGTGGCGATTCTTCTGCAACGACGCTTGATGGAACTGCTGGAAGCGGTGTAGCAGCCATCTCTTCATCCAATTTCTTGGGCTTCTTTTTCTTCTTCTGGATCTTCTTGTACACAACTTCTTCGTTGAAGGGCCAAGACTCGTAAGGCACCTCTTCGACGTCGAAGAAGCCATCGGGTAGCGGGACGGACATCTGCTCATCGTGACGACTCCGAAGAGCGTACGGGTTCCTCTTCCGGGGCGGTGGCTCTCTACCTGCCGTCGTGAAAACGACGCAGATAGCAGAACGTACGCACGTAAAAACTTTTAACAAAGTACGTTTACAATGTTAAACGCGATGCTCACTGATCTGCTTGCAGACAGCGAATGTGAGTTACTGACTCAGGCTGAGTGCGGGGTCCCAAGGGCGGGCCACACCCACATCATTTTTCTGGTCTCTGGTTGGTCCTCGCTTTTATATGCGATTTTCCCATAATGACCTGGTTTCCCAAGGTTGGTGCGTATTTGATAACTTGCTGGAGTTCTTCATAACTGGTTTTTCAAGGGCATTATCCAAATCACTTTTCGGGCTTTACCCTAATGAGTAGTTGTTATACAAATTGCGGGTTTTATGATTAATTTGCGAATTAGGGCTTATTTAAAAATTAATGGTAAAATTTGCCAAATGTACATTAGTTTTAGTCTCGTATTGAGGGTTGCATCTGTATCTAGATCATTTTTGCTGCTCAGCATCTTAGGGTTGTATCCGTGTTTAGATACTTTTGGCTGGTCAAAATCTCGGGGTTGCAGCCGTATCTCGGTCCTTTTGGATGGTTTTCTTGTGCCTTTTTGGATTTCCGCCGTCTTGTTTCCGTGTGCCTTTCTGGATTCCTACCATCTTGCTTGCGCCATCTTGTTTCCGTGTGCCTTTTTGGCTTTCCGCCGTGTTTGTTGTGCCACTTGTTTCTGTGTACCTTTTGGGTTTCCCAAATTACCACCCTGGGTGTGAATCTTCTGATGATTAATGAGATTTAATTGATATACATTCTCGTTTCCGATTTATCTGACGTTGACTTGGATGATTGCATCTCTTGCTTCAAAGATGCTATATTTATACGTTGCTCTTTACTATTTGGGTCACTCAAATAACATATGAAACAGTTTCTTCCAAGCTCAAGCTTATTAAAACAAGATTAAGGTCTACCTTAAACATTACGTAATCCCGAACAGAAACGAAACGATAAACACAACTTTTCAATTATGAGACAATTACTTACAATTTTTAAATATCATTAGATTGTGTTTTTTAGTGAACTGTAATTCAAACTTTTCCGATGGGGGGCCTACGACCCATCTGTCGATTATGCCTCAGCCCCAACAATATGTAAATATTGCTAACTTTTAATTAATGAACAGCGCACATAAAAGATTAGATAGTAAATTCCCAATTCTCCACGGCGCCTTGAAAAATGTACTTAGAATAGTTTTTTTTTGACGCCTAATACACATTCCTTTAAACAGTACTTTGAAAAATTTTTGAATATTCTCACGTGTAGGAATTTTTCTTACAATTGATACGATTGTAAGTGAACAAAGCGAATATGTGGCTACGCTTAAGTATAGGGTATTTGGGGTATGTTGTGAAAGAACTGGCTTATTATGACAATCAGGTAATGGTACCGTTCCACGAGAGATTTCCGTAGGCTAATTCTTCCTCGTTCAATAGTGAATTGCATGTTTCCGAACGGTTTATTACTGCAAATTGAATGTGAAAAGAGATCCTCAGGTGTAAAAAGGTACGGTTATTAGTGCAGTAAAGACGAGATTTTGATGCACCTGTAATGCAAAGGACAGCGATGCGGTACTACTAGAACGTTAAGATGAAAGAAGAACGAATATGGCGACAACTTGTCGGAGAATGCGGCAAAATTTTATTTTACCTGGTGTTACCCTTAGAATATGTGTTGTTGTGTAAAATGGAGCAGTAATCGTTCACAATCTAATTCTTTACAACCACCTTTTGCAAGTGTGCTTGTTCACCGACAATATTTTCAAAATTGAGGGAAACAAAACACCCAATTAATACCTGAATCAATTTGGAAGATTTATTTATACATTCCGTTCCAATTAATAATCAAGAAAGGAAAAGGGCGAAGTTTCTCAGATTTTTGCATAATTATGAGCTAGTATAATAGTAAACCTACTGTGTATACATATATTGTTCGTAGATGGTTGTGGCGCCGTTCTGTCGGATAAGTGCATACTCAGGTGTAAGCAGCTTTCGTTCCCACGTGTTTTGCCACCCACGGATAATACTTTAACTGGACATCATTCACCCACTACGAGTTACACCACCTTATGATATACATATGCTGCAATTTCTAGTACTCTTTTACGATTACCGCTTTGAAAATATTGTATTTCGCATTTCCTTAATTTATCAGTTTTATTAAACCATCGCACAAATAATACGCAGATTACTAACACCAGTTTTGCTTTTACGTGAAATTTAATAAGTGTGGGACAAACCAGATGGATCGGGAATTTATGGAAATAATTGTAAAATTGTAATCTTGTATATGCAGGGAAAACTATAAGACATACAATTAGATTTAAAGGAAGTATTAACAGTGACTCCACACATACTTAAAAACTGTACATAAAAACTAGATTCTGTCCCCATCATTTAACATTTTTAAAATTGATGGCAGAGTAGCACCGAATCTGTCTTATAACTATTCTACAAATATAGCAAAGCATTAATCATTCACGCGGTAAGTGTTAAATTATATACCCACAAGCTAATAAGAAAAAGTTCTGCTCAATTTAGCCTGCACAAAGAAGGAATTCGATTTAATGACGAGGCGCTTGCAATTACATTTGAATACACACTATGGTGAAGCTAGAAGAGCAAACCTATTTATTTAAAGATAGAATTACGAATGTGAAATTATCTCTCTATTTACAACATTTTATAAAGGTAACTAACTCTCTGACCACCCTCTCCCGCAAGAGTTCTTGGTAAGGTATAACAATAGTGCCGCTAATAAAGCCATCCAAAATTAATTTAAAAAAAGGAGGAGGGGGGGTTGACGTCACGCTGTCTTCAATTGTTCTAAAGTGATTTTTTTGTAGTTCTGGAAGGATTGTCAATAGTTCTACAGCTTGGCTCAAACCTGACATTTTGTTTCTATCAAGTCTCCTCTGGAAGCTCCGATTCACTCCACTTGCAGTGTACTAAATGGATATCTAGTAAAACGGTCAAGAGTCATGCAGAATACGTTGATGCTAGAAATACCTGCAAAAGTGTGATAACTAAAGCTAAAATGGAATGAACCAGCTCCTTTGGGCAGTCGTAAATTTTGGCCTGTATCTAAAACCGTCAGTTTCAAGAAGTTCTTTGAGCGATCTATAGTTGCGGAATCTGTAGATAAAGCCAATCGTTTTATTTGCATCAAGCTCATGTCTTAATGATTCTGGAAAAGGTGTGCCCCTAGCCACCTCTTCCTCATATACTATGAAACCAATTCATTTTCGGTATAAACTCCTAGAATCGATCATCAGTAGACTTGATCTCAATAAGGCAACTGATCCAGGCGGTATCCCAGCTATTGTCCTAAAGAAATACTCCCCCGAACTACTACCAGTCCTATCTAAGCTCCATTTGATCTCTATGTCTTCTGGAGAACTTCCCTCATCATGGAAATTAGCAAATGTTCAACATATTCCTAAAAAAGGCAATAAGACCGATCCCTCCAACTATCAACCAATTGCCATCACTTTCATTCTGTTTAAAATCATGGAAGGAGCCATTAATCAGCAACTTGCTTTTTCTCTTTGAAGTTAACAAACTCCGTAGTGATCAATATGGTTTTAGGTAAAATCCTTCAAAAGGACATCGTCTTTCATATGTGACCCAAGTTTGGAACAACACATTAGAACAATCCGATGAAACAGTTGTAGTTGCTTTAGATATCTCAAAAGCGTGCGACCAAGTTTGATATAAGTGTTTACTTGCCAAACTCACCTCGTTTGGCAAGTTAAATCACACGTTCATAAATTGGGTTTCTAGTTTCCTTGGCAAAAGATGAATACTTTTAAAATAAGTTGGCATTGACACGGGCGTACCACAGGGATCAGTATAGCCACTACACTTTTTCTGCTATACATAAATGATCCAATTTCTTCAACGACTAACCCGGCCCATTGCTTTGCTGACGACAGCACTCTTCATTGTAGTTCATCTCAGTCTATTCATAGTGGTAATCCACCTTCTATCTCAAATAAAGACTGTAAGGGTGAAATGGCAATTTCGATCAACAAAGGTATTCAACGTAGCCTTGAATGTGGAAGTAATCTATCTAGTTAAATTTAATGCTAAGTACGGACACTAAATACTTAGTGTCCACTAAGTTTTAAGCATAAATGGCCCAGATCTTAAGTTTTCAGACCATATTACTATGTTGGGAATGACTGTACCTTCAAATCTATCATAGGTTGACCATTATCTGTCAGCTACTAAAGCAGCAGCTCGTAAAATAGGCTTTTGTATAGATCTAAGCACTTTACCTCACCACAACACTTTCTGCAGTATAAGGCACAAATTCGACCTCATCTAGAGTATAATTCTAGTCTAGGTTGCTGCTTCCGAATACGCTCTCGATATTCTTAATCGTGTTAAAAAAAGAGTGATAAGACTTATAAATGACCCGCCCTTAACTTCTAACGTACAGTCCCTTGAGCATAGCAGAGAAACGTTTCAGTTCTTTCTTTGTATTAACGGTATTACAATGGCTATTGTGCTGTTGAAAGTACATTTTTCGATACCATCTAGAGCCATCTTATCGTACCAAATGGGCGGAATCCACATACTCGTATACGCTTTCTAAACTCCGAAATGATCTCTCTAGTTCCTGTTTTCCTCTCATTAATGATATGAAACAATTTAAGACAGCCGTTCAGACATCTTTTGGCCATTCAATATTAAAGTATTCACTCACATCTCCTCTCATCGTAACATATGCCCGGCTATCGTTACATACTTCCCTTATACCGTTTATTAAATCTTTAATTATGCCATATTCATTTAATATTTCTCACAGATTCTCCCTATTCACTCGGTCATATGCTTTCGCCAGATCTACAAACGCTTCTTTTTTACACTTAAACACTCTTAGATCACCTGCTGGAGAGCAACCATCTGATCAGCACATTCTCTCCTTGGAATGAAGCCATCCTGCACGTCCTAGATTCTAGTTTTGGTAGTTTCATGTGCTCTATCAATCAGTACTTTTGCAATCACCCTTGGTCCCCAGACCCTTATGCAGTGGTACAATGATCGCGATCTTCCAATCACTTGGTACTTTTCCACACTTAAGGCATACATTGAAGAATTCACACAATCATTGTGTAAGATTTGCACCTCCACATTTTAGCATTTCACCAGTAATTTCGTCTACGCCTGCGCCTTTACCGTTTTTCAACTTTCCTACCGTTTCTTCTATCTCTTTTAACGTAAAATCCTCCTCAGTTTCATTCAACTTTTATTCTACTTTCTCCGTATGAAACTCTTCAGTATTATTTTCTTCACTTCTGTACAGCCTTCCGAAATATTCTTGCCAGCATTTCCTCACTTCACAATCGTCCCATACTATTTCGTTGCTCCTATTCTATGTCCTGCAGCGTTCTGTTTGGGGTCACGTTTTGTATTTTTTACCCATTTCTAGAAAAATTTTTTGTTTCCCTCAAAATCATTCTGTATTTTCTCTCCTTCCGCTGCCATCACTTCCCCTTTACTTATTGTCACTGTCTCGCTTTTGCCCAAACACACTCTCGGTACAACCAAAAAGTGGTCCGGTCCACACTCCGATCTGCGCATAACTTAACCTTCACGCCATTCCCTTGCGGGGTAGGCAAAATGATCCCTGCCTCTTATTTATTTTTCATTCACAATATTTCTCCATGCTTTCCTATCTCCGCATACCTCCCTAGCTTCCGCAAGTTTCATACATTTTCTCTGACATGCCCTTTTATTTTTAAAACTCCTTACCTTTTTTTCCTTTATCATACATTCTACTACATTCAGCTAAGTTTTACGCGGCCTACCAGGCTCAGCATTTCCTCTAACCTCACCCACATATATTTGTTTCGTTAATGTTGTGTTGTTGATTCTCTCAATGTGACCAAACCAATGTAATGTACTACTTTTATATCTATTCACTATCGTCTTTTCCTCACCACACTCCGTCATTATGCATTCACATTTTATCTTGTCCATTCTCGTTTTACCACATGCGATTCTCAGCAATCTCATACCCACTGCATTTATTTTTCTTTGGTGCTTTTTTGACATACCCATGTTTCACTTCCATGCAGTACTGACGGGACGAACACACCATTATAGATTGCACGTTTCGCAGCTAGGCTCATGCTTCCATCTCTTATTATCGTCCACATACTTCCAATAACTTTCCTTCCAGCATTGACCCTTCGTCCACTCTCGCCCTCCATTGTACCATCTGCAGTAAACATTCTACCCAGATATACCAGCACGTCCACTTGCTCCACAATTTCATCTTGCAGAGTAAATACTCTACTCTCCTTTCCAGCTTCCCAATTGAACACCACAATCTTAGTTTTGTTCACGTTTACCTTTAGGTCCATGCTCTCACAGACTGTATCAAACTTCCTTAGAGCGGTTTGCAGCTCATCCGCACTGTCACTCAATAAGACTGTGTCATGTGCATACACCACAAGTCGTACATTTACGTCACCAACCATTACACCATTTGTATCGGTACATGCTTGTCTAACACATTTATCCATGTATACATTGAACAACCATGGGGACATCACACAGCCTTGTTGCACGCCTTGCTCAATATTAAAGTATTCACTCACACCTCCTCTCAACCTAACACATGCCCGGCTACCGTTGTATATTGCTCTTATTCCATTTATTAGACCTTTATTTACGCCGTATTCATTTAATATTTCCCACAGGTTCTCCCTATTTACTCTGTCGTATGCTTTCTCCAGATCTACAAACGCACAGTATAACTTCCTTTTTACCCTTAAACACTTTTCGATCACCTGTTGGAGAGCAACCATCTGATCGACACATCCTCTCCCTGGCATGAAGCCAACCTGCACATCCCAAATCTTAGTTTGTGTAGTTTCTCGTACTCTATCAATCAGTATTCTTCCAAATACTTTACCAGGCACGCTGAGCAAACTTATTCCGCTGTAGTTCTTACAATCACTCTTGTTCCCGTTACCCTTATACAGTGGTACGACGATCGCGCTCTTCCAATATCTCGGCACTTTTCCACACATAAGGCATCCATTGAATAATTCACACAATCTTCATATAAGCTTTGCACCACCATACTTTCGACCTTGACCGCCCCTTGTAGCCAGGTTATCCGAGGCAATTATATTGTTCTCTTGAGTACTACCATAGCGAGCAGACCGGTTACTGACTAAATCATGTCCCGGACGATGTAGCATTCCCTAATAACGGTATCATCTTACTACCGGACAGTTATTTATCTACTGCCACGACATGTAAGGAATCATTACTTTTGTATCTCTAAGTCGTCCATCACACACTATCAAGTCAATCATACTTTTATTTTCACCTCTTTGCCGTATATACATACGCATATTTTTATACTTAAATCACGTATTAGATACAAACTTCCTTTCCACACAGATGTTCACCAGGCGTTCACCGTTCTCATTGACTCTTTGGTCTCCGAAATTCCCTAGGATTCGTTCAGTGTATTCTCTCTGTACACCAACTCATCCATTCATATCTCCCAATATCACCACTCTTTCGTTTGGCTTACATACATTCAACACGTTCTCTAACATCATTCCAGAATTCTTACACTCTTGGTCTCTCTCAATTCACCGGTACATATCATGCAATGAGATAAATTTTTCGAAATTCCACTTTCATTCTAGCCGGGGAAATACCAATTCGTATTGTTTAACACATTTTTTCGCTCTTTCACTCCAGATCACTCCAACCCCTTTAGGGTCATGCATTTCAGTCTCAACTCCTGACCATAGTGCTAGGCTACCATCCTCCATCTCCATCTTTTTGCGCTTTGCCTACGGTCAACACAGAATATCAAGCTTCCTTTCATTCATTACATTTACAATTTCAAATTCTTTACCATGCATATCTCTAAGATTTCACGTACAAACTCGCCATTCTTTCCTTCCACTATCGTCAGGAACGGGGCCTGTCTGTTTCGACCTTTAAGCGCCCCTTGTAGTCAGGTCGATCCGAGGCATTCGTATTGTTGTTTTTAGCAATTAAATTTGCAATCAGACCGGTTACTAGCCAAATCGAGACTCGAACGACGTAGTATTCCCTACTAACAGTATCGTCCTACTACCAGTCTGTGCTGGCACTTATTTGCGTACGGCCCCGACAAGAATGGAAGTAAGAAATAGAAAATAGTGACAGGGACAAGAAAGATATAAATAATATAAATGTGTATACTTATATATATATATATATATATATATATATTACTTACTTAATTTGAAACACTTCGTATTTAAATTAGATTGTTCGTTATACGATTTTTGGATCGCGTGCTTCCTACTGACTTGCTGTTATTTATTTGAGAAAAGAAAAATTAAAATTATTTAATTATTTTGAACTTAGAATTTCGATTGCGCATTAGAGTTAGTTATGCGCTTATTTAATTTATATTTGTTTGATTTTTTTTTAATTTATACTTTGGATTATGGATTCGATCTAGTTATCTATTTTTATCATTTAAAGCTAATAAAATGAATTCTTATGACAATGCAGTTAATCGTTCGGGTACAAAGCTTACCTCAAATATAAATTAGAGTAGCAAACCATGATTTATAACAAAATTACATTTATGACATTAACAGAGAACTCTGTTTATACACCAACATAAACAACATAAATTTTCGGTTTCATAAAATCAAATATTAAAACACGCGTTTGAGTGTCATAAAATACGTGTTTGTAATTTTCTTCCATTTTGATTCTTTAGATAATTATTTATAACTCTGTAAATATAAATTTTCTGGCAAAATGTTTTATAACTTGGGGGGCATTAAAATGTTTTCCCAAATATTTTCCTTATGCGGATACTGAAGGAATGACCGGAAATATCAAAATTGCTCTTAATTCTTTAATATAAGCTTCAATTTATTATGGAAACTTTTACAACTCTTGAGGGGCTACTTGGAAATCTAATCAAAACTGTCAGATTTATTAAAATATTTTACCAAATGGTTCACTTATTATTATTAATTTTTTAAATTGATTCATGCAAAATCTCATTATGAAACTTGCAGAACTCTTAAGGGGCTATTTAGAACTTTTTTTTATGATTGTGGACCTGAACAGGCTAAATTAGGCTTATCGTGCTAAAGCACCCAGGAACACTTAGCAGGATGGATAGAGGGATAATGAATTGCCAATAGATGCCTATGAAGTGCTACCTTAAATTTTCTCATATCATAAGTGAGAGGAAAACAGGAAATAGGGAGATCATTCCAGAGTTTAGAAGCCGTGTAGAAAAATGTGGATTGCGCCTGTTTGGTACGACAAGTGGAGACTTGTACTGCATACTGATGATGTGAATGAGTGAACCGAGTGTTTCTCGCAAAGATAACCCGAGATGGTATCAAAGAATATAATTCAGCAGCACAATAGCAGTTGTAATAACGATAATACAAACAAAGAACTGAAACCATCCTTCTATGCTCAAGGGACTGTATGTGAGAAGTTATGGACGGGTCATTTATAAGCCTAATCGCTCTCTTTTGAATACGATCAACAATATCGAGAGCGTATTGGGGAGCACTAACCCAAAGGTGACTCCAGGAAGAACTCCAAACTCAATTGAAATACTTTTCCAAATATATCGCTTCTGAAAACAGCAATCACTCGAAATATCAAAATTCCTCTTAAGCTTTCATGCAATATCTTATTATGGAAACTTAAGGGGCTATCCACAACTCTTAATCTCCAGACTTCTATTGAAATATTTCCAAAAATATCTTCTTTCTAAAAAATTCGTTCCAAATATAAAAATATCTTTAATTTTTCAGACATAAACTTTCATGCAAAATCTTATTCAAGCTATATTTTGTTTCACTTTATGTTTTTCTAAAATAACACACATTTGGAGATTATTAGGAACGTATCACATATACATAGACATAACTGTATAATTATAAAAAAAGGAATATTCACTTTAACCATGAGTGATTTCTGTAGTATTCGCGTCTTGGAAATACCTGGGTTAATGTTTTAATGGAATTTTGGAGTTCTGATTGGACTACTGAATGGACCCTTAAGGTTGTATACATTCCCATACTATTTTGCTTGAAATCGTATATTAAAAATATTAAGAGAAATTAATACTATTTTCGCAAACGAAATATTTGAAGAAATATTTTAATCAAATTTTAGAGTTCTGATTCGAGTTCCAGACACCTCCTTAAGAGTTCCAAAAGTTTCCAATATCAGATTTTCCATAAAAGCTTATACTATAAATTATTACTTTCATAAGCGAAACATTTGGAATAATAGTTTATGGAATTTTGAAGTTTTGAAGTTTTGATTAGTTTTAGGTAGCACCCCAAGAGCTCTAAAAGTTCCCAAAATAAGATTTTGCATGGAAGCTTACGTTAAGGAAATTAAAAGAAATCTTTATATTTCCAGTGGTTTATTTACTATTAACGAAATATTCTAATAGAATTTTGTAGTTATGACTATAGTTCCAAATAACTCCTCAAGAGCTCTAAAAGTTTCCGTGATGTGGTTTTGCATGATTACTACCTTCATTGGTAAAATGTTTGAGAAATTATCATAACGGAATTTTGAAGTTCGTATTAGAGTTCCAGATAGCATCCAATAATTTCCATAATAGGGTTTTGCATGAAAGCTTATATTTAAAAAAATAAAGAGGAATTTTTGTATTTCGAGTGACCACTATTTTTATATGCGAAATATTTAGGAAAATATTTTATTGAACTTTTGCAGTTTTGATTAGAGTTCCAAATAACCCTCAAGAGTTGTAATAGATTTAGGGTTCTCGATTTTGCATGAAAGCTTATATTAAAAGAATTAAGAATTATTATATTTCCAGTGACTATAACCTTCAAAAGTGAAACGTTTGGGAAAGTATTTCAACTGAATGTTGAAATCCTTATTACAACACACGCACACACACGCACGCACACGTATACGCACACGCACACCCACACTCACAATCACACGCACACGCACACGTACACGCACTAGAACACGCACACGCAGACGCACACGCACAATCACACGCACACGCACACGCGCCGTTTAGTAAAGTATTTCAATTGAATTTTGAAGTTCTTATTAGAACACACAGACATATACACGCGCGCATACGTGCCAACATCTGCACGCACACGCATACGCACACGAACACACGCACACGGACATGCATACGCACACGCACACGCACAAGCACACGCACATGCACACGCACACGCACACGCATACGCACACGCACACGCACACGCACACGCACGCGCACACGCACGCGCACACGCACACGCACGCGTACACGCACACGCACACGCACACGCACACGCGCACCCACGCACACTCGCCCTCGCCCAAAGAGTGTCCATTGTAACTTGCAATACCATTGGTTATAAATGTTAAAGTAGGTTTTTTGTTAGGTAAGAAAAATTAAACCAAGTCATTATACTGCATTATAACGTATCAGTCATCTTTACGTGTTTATTTTTTACCAGAGCCATTTATAAATACATTTTTGCGGTAACCTTTTAGAATGTACACAGCTTCTGTTTCAAGGTAATTTGATGTTCACGCATACGCACACGCACACTCACGCACCCATACACGCGCCGTTTAGGAAAGTATTTTAATTGAATTTTGGAGTTCTTATTAGAACACACAGACATATACATGCGCACACGTGCGAACATCTGCACGCACACGCATACGCACACGAACACACGCACATACCCGCACACGCACACGCACACGCACACACACGCACACGCACACCCACACGCACACCCACACGTACACGCATACGAACATGCACACGGACAGGCACACGCACACTCACGCACCCACACACGCGCCGTTTAGTGAAGTATTTCAATTGAATTTTGGAGTTCTTATTAGAACACACAGACATATACACGCGCGCACACGTGCCAACATCTGCAAGCACACGCATACGCACACGAACACACGCCAACACCCGCACACGCACACGCACATGCTCGCGCACACGTACAAGCACACGCACAAGCACACGCACACGCACACGCATACGCACACGCACGCGCACACGCACAGCACACGCATACGCACACGCACACGTACACGTACACGCACACGCACACGCGCGCGCACACTCACACGCACATGCACCCGAACACGCACACGTACACGCACACGCACACGCACACGCACACGCACACGCGTACCCACGCACACTCGCCCTCGCCCAAAGAGTGTCCATTGTAACTTGCAATACCATTGGTTATAAATGTTAAAGTAGGTTTTTTGTTAGGTAAGAAAAATTAAACCAAGTCATTATACTGCATTATAACGTATCAGTCATCTTTACGTGTTTATTTTTTACCAGAGCCATTTATAAATACATTTTTGCGGTAACCTTTTAGAATGTACACAGCTTCTGTTTCAAGGTAATTTGATGTTCACGCATACGCACACGCACACTCACGCACCCATACACGCGCCGTTTAGGAAAGTATTTCAATTGAATTTTGGAGTTCTTATTAGAACACACAGACATATACATGCGCACACGTGCGAACATCTGCACGCACACGCATACGCACACGAACACACGCACACACCCGCACACGCACACGCACACACACGCACACGCACACCCACACGCACACCCACACGTACACGCATACGAACATGCACACGGACAGGCACACGCACACTCACGCACCCACACACGCGCCGTTTAGTGAAGTATTTCAATTGAATTTTGGAGTTCTTATTAGAACACACAGACATATACACGCGCGCACACGTGCCAACATCTGCAAGCACACGCATACGCACACGAACACACGCCAACACCCGCACACGCACACGCACATGCTCGCGCACACGTACAAGCACACGCACAAGCACACGCACACGCATACGCACACGCACGGGTACACGCACACGCACACGCATACGCACACGCACACGTACACGTACACGCACACGCACACGCGCGCGCACACTCACACGCACATGCACCCGAACACGCACACGTACACGCACACGCACACGCACACGCACACGCACACGCGTACCCACGCACACTCGCCCTCTCCCAAAGAGTGTCCATGGTAACTTGCAACACCATTGGTTATAAATGTTAAAGTAGGTTTTTTGTTAGGTAAGAAAAATTAAACCAAGCCATTATACTGCATTATAACGTATCAGTCATCTTTACGTGTTTATTTTTTATCAGAGCCATTTATAAATACATTTTTGCGGTAATCTTTTAGAATGTACACAGCTTCTGTTTCAAGGTAATTTGATGTTCACGCACACGCACACGCGCACTCACGCACCCATACACGCGCCGTTTAGGAAAGTATTTCAATTGAATTTTGGAGTTCTTATTAGAACACACAGACATATACATGCGCACGCGTGCGAACATCTGCACGCACACGCATACGCACACGAACACACGCACACACCGCACACGCACACGCACACGCACACGCACACGCACACGCACACGTACACGTACACATATACGCACACACACACGCACACACGC
Source organism: Vesta saturnalis (assembly GCA_036346205.1). NCBI lineage: Eukaryota > Metazoa > Arthropoda > Insecta > Coleoptera > Lampyridae > Vesta > Vesta saturnalis. Next base: position 94,970 of record JARFJB010001511.1, read on the forward strand.
ACACGCACACGCGCACGCGCCGTTTAAGAAAGTATTTCGATTGAATTTTGGAGTTCTTATTAGAACACACAGACATATACACACGCACACGTGCGCACGTCTGCACGCACACGCATACGCACACAGCCGCACACGCACACACACACACGCACACGCTCACGTATACGCACACGCGCACGCACGCGCACGCACAAGCACGCACAAGCACGCACGCACACGCGCGTACCCATACACACACTCACGCATACACGCAATCACGCACGCGCGGACACACCTACCGCGCAAGCACCCACGCACGTATCCACACATGCCTACATATCCACACTCACACTCGCGTTCGCACAGAGTGTCCATTGTAACTTACAACACCATTGGTTATAAATGTTGAAATAGGTTCTTTGTTAGGTAAGAAAAATTATACCCAAGCCATTATACTGCATTATAACGTATCAGTCATCTTTACGTGTTTATTTTTTACCAGAGCCATTTATAAATATATTTTTGCGGTAACCTTTTAGAATGTACACATCTTCTGTTTCAAGGTCATTTGATGTTCAAGTCGATTTACGTGAACGGGACCCCGTACGTTTAACCCCGGAAACGAAATGAGGGGAAAATTTTGCTTTCGGATAAGACCTTCGTGATTTAAAAAACTGACCTCTGAAAGTCATCTGATAGCCAAAATGAAGGTCATCTGAAGAAGGGCAGAATATGTTAAGTAATGCGAGTCAGAAAAAATGTCCAGTACAAAAAATTTAGGATATTTCCCTGGCAATATGACCTTGGTCACTATTAAATCAAACCTCTGAAGGGCATCTCAAGGTCGAATACAAGGATCGCATCTAAAAAAAATACGAATCCTAGACAAAACTTTGGTTTAAACGTAGAAAATATACTTGTCTACCTGACGGACAGTGACCTTGGATTTGACCTTGACCATAGTCATTTCAAACGCTAGTAATTTCATAAATATCTACATTCATTAATCCCCAATGGAAAAGAAGACTATTTCGTCATATGCACGGTGCTTACCTAAAAGAATCTATATAAACAAATCACCTTTACTTTGTACTTAGAAACATTTTCTTGTTTAGCATTGTTTTCTATTTTGTTAAAGAGGGTGGGGGAGAGGTAAATGATCACTTGAAAAAAAATGTCATAACTTCTTTTTAACTCAACCGATCTTTACAGAGTTTCGTCCGAGAGAGGCTTCTCGGGTGCTTTTAATGAAATATTAACATTGTGGGTTTAGTTTTTTTTTTTGGTCAGTAGATGGCGTTTTGTGACAAAGCCGTAAATTTTTGCAATTTTCTCGAAAATTTTGAATGCAAGGGTATAATTATTTTTAACTCACGAAAAAGAGTGCGAAAAAATATAGAATTTGGTGAAAACCGTAAGTCGATATCCTTTCGCTACACAGATTTGAAAAAAATAAATTTAAAAATATATTTTACAAGTAACATTATTAGAAAGCAGATTTAACTGCCATTAATTATTAAAATTTATTAATTAATAAGCTATTAAAACAAAGGAATAAAATTTAATACACTAAATGTCCCCTGGGGGCGTGTCTTTAATTTAGAGAGGATAAGAAAGGACCGAATTTATAAAGCAACAACCCTAATACTGAAGACCTAATGACGCCCCAAATGTTCAAATTATCACCCATACTGTTCAATACATAGCTGCAATCTCTGAGACGCTACCCGAGTAAAAAAGTTTTTCTTCCATTTATCCATCGTTTGCGAACACTGGAAACGCTCATGTATACTGCACACAACGCAGGGGACGCACCGAAGAGAACATAATGTTTTGGCTTATGTCCAAAAACTTTTTTCCGAGACCTGTTTTATATTTTTTATTTATGGAATCGTCGGAGACCGTCGGAGGTCGAGCTTGTTTTTTTTTGGATACCGGATCTGAAATTGTAGTATACAACGGATTCTGCTCCTGCGCATAATAACCTTAATTACTTTAATAACAAGTTTTTCTCTTTCTTAATTCCTTTTATTCTCTTACAGTCTATTACTTTAACGTGTCCCTTTTACACAAGAGGAGATAGGACAGTTTAGCGCCATTTCGATGCACGAGGTGCAAGGACAAATTATAAAATTAAAATTAGATTAGATAATATAAAGCGTACCCCAAGCACAAATAAAGAAAGAATAGTATTGTCTTTGTAACTTTGTAAAAGTTAAAATCATTTCTTACCTATATGAACGTTGACCTTCACATATTCTCTTTCTCTCATATTTATTGTAATTCCTATCTATCTGTCTCTCTCTTACGCATGGTCCAGGATCTCCCTAGCGATACTATTTATATAATAAATTTTGTACTATTTTAGACCTTCCTTGTTGCACGATGATCATGAAGGTGAGCGAACATTATCCTTCTCCTCCTTTTATTTCTTCTTCGCCTCACTTTATTATAACTGATAAGCAGAAAGATAGCAGCCCCAAGGTATACGCCAGTTTATCTATACATGTTCTAGTCCAAAAGATGGGTGACACGACCGAGGAAGTGCAATGGTGGCTACTATTTTTTTGTCTGACTTTCTCGTTTGCCACAGTGTTTCGAAATCAAGTTTATATGTTGATTATTCTCATTTGTTTTATATGTTTCTTGTAATATTTTGTATTTTGATAAAACTTTGATGGAATACTTGATTAAAAACATTAAGGACATACTTTCATGAGGAAAAAACCCAACAACAACGCTTAGCTTAAGCTGTAATATAACAATAGGAATAAATCTTCCGTTGTCAACAATCGCTTGCTTCGCTGAAATCTTCCAAAGATAGCGTATCTAGTCTACCAGAAATGATAACGTATGTATATGCACAAAATCTTGTCTGTTTTTGCAGAGGGAGCAAGAAAATCGCAGTTGCTGCGGAGTAGAACCAGTTTTTCAGGATGACTCGTATAATTTAGTTTAGTCTGAAAATTCTATTCATACACATTTCCTCTTAGATCTCCACTTTTTATGCATACAGTACCCTAATTATTAACTTACTGTTTCATGACGGAACTACCATGATTTCAAAAAATTTCAAAAGAAGCTAAACAACCAGATTCGAAAAATTCTGGAACACTGGAACTGTGGCAGGATCTGTAACAAACAAAATTTACCCACGTACCACACAAAATTAAAAAACACTGTCGACCCTAGCCGATCGCTGATGATGATAGCGTAGCTATCGAAACAGTTCGGTGTTTTTTAATTTTGTGTGGTACGTGGGTGTATTTTGTTTGTTAAGGAACCAGATTCGACAAACATACTTTCAGAATGAGGCCGGACCAATGCAAGGTACATAAACATAGTTCTTCTGATCATTTTTTTAGAACAGGGAAATAACACTATACTTGGGCCAAAAATTACGTAAAAAACTGAGCGCCCACCAACTGTTATGTTTAAATTAAGACAAGGTGATATACAGACAATTGCTAAGCTACGCAGACAATGATCTTGAGACAACACTGCATTCGAATGGTAATGTTGTGAGTACAGCGTGGTTGTCTGAAGGTGCACTCGACCATCGCGAATGTTGAACGGATTGACCAAATAATACGGATGATGTTGGTTCAATTCTCCTTTTCCTATCAGAATCCGTGTACGTTGTGAGAATAGTTTAAAAACAATTCACATTGAAACACAGAAAGACCAGACTATCATCGAAGTAAACGTGATTTATATATTTTACAAATGTTCACTAAGAATATGGTGATAAATATGTTTATAGCTACTTTAAATTAATATAGCCAATGATTAATATGTAGTATCCATTGCAAAATATTTATATATGGGTATTGGAATTCGCGCTTAAATAAGTTATAAAGTGATATGTACTAATTAATGTAATTTGGTCGTTTATGGTAATAACATTTCTATATAAATTTACTTGTAACATGACCTACAATTTCTAGTTTCTAAAACAAAATTAACATATGTAAGTATAACAAAATCTACTAATTTTCTTAAATGTTTAAGATTTCAAAATCAACGTTGGTTCATACAAAACGGAGCACCACCTCATTTTAATTTTTAGTTAACGTTTCTCGATATGTATAATATATGGTGTAATAATAATTTCTTCTTTATTGTTCCTTGTATACACTGATTTTAGTTTATGTTGGCTTTAGTAGCACTTAAGGTCTATTTTATAGGTTAGTAATACAGGTGGGCGATTTTGATCTTGAACAATCTACAATTGATTCTTGAAAGTAATCAAGTTTTTCGATATACTGATTAATCAATTCATAGACTTTTCAAATAATTAACAAATCCAAGCATCGAGTTATCGATTATTTCAAACATTTATCAACAGAAGAGCAATGGATATTGTTGGCCTTCACTTATCACTACACCTCAATTATAATTCACATAACCGATTAATCGATTAATTTCAAAAAATTCAATTAATCGATAGATTGAAATTAATAGTGAGTTTTCAAACGCCAGGGATGCTCGCATGATGCAAAATCCAGGAGTCTTCTTTTTGCTTATTATTTTTCGGTAGGAGTTGTACTGTTATGTACTTTTTGTAAAACCCTGCGTGAATCCTGGTTAAAAAATATTTTGACCACTCCCATGCGTTTAAATGCAATACATTCGCCAACTTCTTTTATAATTTGATGTTACTTACTTATATATTTAAGATTACTTATAACTTTCTCTCTTGTGCCTGGATCAATAACTTCAACTGTATGTATGATTCTTCTTGAAATTCTGGGATAGCCGAGATATCTTGGTGTGCTATAGAGATTGTAACCATTGGAAAGGAATAACTTTATAATAACTGTCCCGACTACCGTAGATCATGTAGTTTTTGTACAACACAAGACACGGATCTCGTATGAAATGTGCCATATCTTAGAGAACAGGCTAAACACACTTAGACATCATGCTAAAACTAAAATTCTGCATTAACGGTAACTGCATCCTCCTCACACTACTGTCCAATAATCGTACTACACAATCGATTTCACTCGATACAATTCACGGTATTGCATTATTCCAAATTTCTTTTTACCCAATAATATTGTACTGTCTATTTATATATCCATGCAAGTTATAATGTGCAGTATTCCACAAATCGAAGTTGTCGGAATATTTATTTGATGAGAACGCGGAGAATTGATTTACCCGGAGATATAGTAGCATTGTGTTGTTCAATAGCGATGGGCTGCAACGAAACTGTTTCCATGTAACGGATTTCGCCATTCCTGCTGATTTACTTTGAACAGTTGTTTAAGATGTTTGGTACACTCATTTATATAATCTGTGTGGTATTTTTATAAGAGTGCGTTGCTTAGTTGTAAACTGTGCCTTGATAAAAAAAAAACTGGTAATAATCGATCAGCAACAGGAAAACCGGAAGGGATAGTGGCAGACTCGCGCGTTCCGCAATACGAGACTATATCCACAATCTAGTTTTGTAGGCGCAACAAAGTTCGTAAAAACCTTTAGGTTGGGATCTGTGGGTCAGGCGTTCTAACATGAATTAACGTTTGCGAATATAACATCTGGTGACGCCCATTAGCTAGAAAACGTAATGACAACGATCGAAAATTCATCCACAGTATGTATTGGAGCAATATGAAGGATGTTAGTCTTAGCACAACTTCTAGCGCCAATGACTGATAATGTTTAGCCATCTCAGCTTTTGACACTTCAACTGTAACACAACGCGGAGGATCTTCTGACACTGTTTTCTGGGCACGGCGCTGGAACGGTTTCTCGCCTTATGTATAAAACCCTTCAGAACTTTTCCAACTGGGCAAACTGGTGGAGAGTCTCCGTCAACCCAACCAAAACACAAGCGATCTTCTTCCGACATCCAAGCTACCACAAAGCCAAATTTCCCAATCGGACAGACTAATGTTGCCTTATCCCTCAAGAACGAAAGACTCACAAGAGCCACTCACCTAGGAATTCTTTTCACGACAACCCTAAAATGGCTCCCTAACATACACAGAACACTAGACAAGATACGAATTCGAGCAAACCTACTGGGCGCTCTCCGGGTCAATCAGAGATTACCACCCTAAACATACATACCTACAAAACGTACATACGCCCTATTATGGATTTCGGAGCACCCTTATACACAAATATAAGCCCTAATCAACTCTCCTCCATGGCCTCTTGCCTAATGACCTCACAATACAACAGACAAATATACCACTCATCACAGATAGAGTACAAACATTACAAAGAGATTTTGCACAAAGAAAAATTTTCGGCGGCACAATCCTTACTAGAGAGATCCTTACCACTCTCTACAACTACCAATTTCCTCCATTCCCACGCAAAAAACCCAATCTCCTTGATGACGTTCCTGAGGAGATAAGAAAATCCCACGACAATATCCCGTATGCCCTCCGCCCTCTGATGACGACCAACATAAGGATACCCGGCAAACGAAGTTGGATTAACTGGACACTAATACATACAGTACGTTACCCCTAGTCAACAACACGCACACATTTAATCCTAGTAACATACGATAATCAAAATAAAATCAATACAGACTTTCTTTTTTTCCTCACAGGCTAAATATCACCAACAACAAGAGATTGACCAGGGCTGAAGGGGAGGAGGGCTCCTGAACAGTCCACTACAAAGCCTTATACTACGCTACAAATAAGTAATTTTACTAAGATAAGCATGAGCATATTAACAAAAAAAGCACAATTATTAACGGATGAACATTATTATGAAGCAGCATCAGGGTATTAGATGTTTTACCAGTTAATAAGCTATGATCGCTCAAGATGAAGCAGATGAAGAAAATGATTATTATTTCACCTAATACTGGACCTTAATGTTTTTTACAACAGCAAATTATAATGAAGTTGTATGACTGTTAAATAACACATGCATTCCATAAAAGCAGTTTTTCATATAGGTGAAATCTTTTAAATGTATGTTGTAAATAACCATCGTTTTGTATGTAAATTCGTATAAGTTCGCTCTAAGTAGTCTGCGAAAGTGAAAGGTAAATACGAGTTGCAGTAAGGTGATATAGATAATTAGGTTTGTATATTTTACAGTGGAAGGCTGTCATAAAACCAACCAACTTTACATCAGCTCTTATTCTACCCATTTATTTAGTTAATTAGATAAAGGTGTGAGTGTTACGCTATTTTTTAAAATTAATTAATTAATAGTAGTATACGGTACGTATTTGTTGGTTTTCAACTTCGTAGTTATTGATTCGCATATAATAATGAAACATTAAAACCTTTAGTCTTTTATTTCCGTTATAGCAATTTGGTATTTTGAACTGTGGTTGATTTTAAGCAAGCAAACTGTAATTAATTAAACCAAATCAGTTTTTGAACTGTAAGCTGGTTTCCGCAAACTGTAAGACATGATTTATTGATTGAGATTGATCTGATTGATTTGATCGAGCATGATTTGTTTGAGGTTCATCTGCTTAATTAATTGATTGATTAATTTGTTTGTGTGTGTGAGAAAGAGCCGGAAAAGAGAGAGACAGAGAGAAAGAGAAACGGATAAACGAGAGAGAGAAAGAGATAGGTGATCAACTTCTACTGCAGAAAATGTTCATAGCCTATGCACCACTAGATGGCGCCACAAACAAACCCTAATTAGTCCTGCCGCTACCTTTATTATAGAAAATACTCGCTAGTTTAAAAATACACATCTAAATGGCGCTAAAAATCAATTTTAACTCAAACGGGGCCAGGGAACTGACCTAACGCAAATCCTGTCTTAAAGTTAGCATTAGGGCCGCCTTATTAAAATACAAATTTTTATGACGGGGGCGAAGGCCTACACCTGTCTTATAAGATTAGGTTAGAACCCACATACAATTGCACCAAGGGGCCACGATAGGGTCCAAGTCCCAAGAGCTAGCTTCTGCACTTGTCTTATAAGGTTAGGGCCCCATACCATTTCCAACCAAGGGGCCGCGACAGGGGCGAAGGCTCGAGAACAAGTTTTGAAGATCTACACCTGTCTTACAAGTTAGCATTAGGGCCCCTTATTAGAATACAAATTTAAATTTCCCGCCATAACCAATCAAAATGAAGAGACTTAGTCCTCCAATCAGAGTCGGCGGCTGAGTGGTGGGCTAAGGCCGAATCAGAAGCCAGAGAGGCGGGTGCACGCACGACCAATCAGTTAAAAGGTGGAGCGTGGCGTAGTTTGAATCTCTCCAACCAGAACACCGCATGTACGCGCAATTGCCTAACCTCCAGGGGTATACAGCCAAAAAGGCTCTTAATACTGCCAAAAGGACCTTAATTAGGGGCTCAACTCCGCCCAAGGGTTGAAAAAGGCCCCCCGAAAAGAAGCCGACCTCACCCTCCAAATATACGCTATCCACGTGGGTGAGTACAAAAAGCGGAGGGAAGGTACCCCAGTGGGCGGGGCTTGCGACGTAAAAAAGTGGAGGGGACAGCGTCTGTGTACTACTCATAACATTAAAGATATCTTCTCCTGTTGTGTGACCTAATAAACGCTGGCAATATAAAAAATCTTTATGAATTTCTTGATGATTTTCGTATCTAACAAATGCCATAAGCTTTGCAAAATTCGCAATATCAGTGAACTCATCGACTTGCAATGAATAATAAGGACTTTGAGAAATATCAGATAATAACATCTATTTCACATTATTAGACATATCGATGATTCGTTGATGAACTGTATTATTTGAGAAAGGAACGCGGTTAAGAGTTTGTTTCGCTCTATCCCCTATCACTAATTCTGCCATTATCTTGGCTGCAGGTTTGATTGAAATTTCGCCAACGGTTTCCGCTGCACTACATTTTGCAGTTAAAAACGGTACGCTATACGAAGCTTCTAGTATTTTTTTATTGTCACCTCCTGTCAAACCCCGCGTTACTTTTCGAGACTGACTTACATCCTTCAGTTTATTTTTAAAAAATGTAGGGGTTTATCCTGGCACTGATTATGGCTTGTCTAAAAATGGCGCATTAAGTTGGATGATTTCATACTTGCGTTTGTTAGATTTTCAAAACAATTGACGCAAAGTGGAATAGGCTCATTTTCATCTCCAGTCCATGAAAATCCAAATTTAAGATATTTTTGTCGTACCTTTTCCTTGCTTTTTTCTTAACATGTTCTTTCAGAATTGAAGTTGATTCGTCGTTTATTTTGTTATTTTCTGTTAGTTGATTGCTACCATAATCATTATTTTCTTTCGGTGTAGTAGTTCCAGATGTCAACCAGCGATCCATAATCTATGTTAGGGATAAAAATTATATTTTATAAAAATAATCAAAATCAGTGGGACCTACTAAAGCACATAACAAACCTTTCCTATAAGAAAAATCGCACAAAAGCTAAAAATACACAGGCGCCTGGAGAAGCCACTAACTATTAACGAAATAAGTTGTCTCTGTAACGAAGTGCGGTATATTCACGCCTTTCACACCAGACCAGCTCACAAGACTGTCTTGACTGACTCATGAGAAGGTAAAATTAGGCGCAACTAACAAATCCTCCAAACTCAGTCAGATGCGACGCCATGATACAATAAAACAGAAGATAGGATATTGTGCATAGTGGGCGGAGCTGGGTCGCGTAGTAAAGATTTAATGTTCTTTCGTTTTCTTAAAGACGATAAATTAAAGTTTAATTAAAAAAAAACGATGGTTACATGCATGCAAACTAGACGACAAGGTTAACGTATTAAATGCTAGAATATGTTATTTACATTTTGGCAAAGAGGAGGAAGAATTTTGTGTTAATATTTTAATATCTATAATAGGTATGTATTATTGGAAAAAGTAATTCTTTTCACCCAGTAATAATATTAGCAAGCATAAGAAAAACAAAAAAATGCTCCTAATCAATTCTATACAAATTAATCCAAAAACATTTTACTGTTTATTAAATTTAAGCGAACATGTTTAGTTAGAAACATGTCCCCAATGGTTTCTTAATTAATACTTATTTGTATTTAAAGATCTCCATTTTTAAATTAAAATAAATCTGAGTTTTAAACAATTTTTTTTCTTTGTAAAACAAACTGTACCTAAACGTATTTCTTTATGGTTTTTATAATAATGATAATGATAATAAATAATGAAAATCATTTTCCTTCAGGAGTCGAAGATGTGTATAAACCAGTGTGGTTTGCTTATCAACTGATGGAATCGTTTCTTCTGCCGATATATACCGTGAAGTTGGGCTTAAACTCAGAAACCTTAAGCAAGTAAAAATACTTGAAAACTTTGGAATTTATTTAATATTTTTTTTATTTACCATTTATTTTTATAGTATATACCAATAATATATAGTACCTACGTTCATTGCTTAAATGGAAATGTAAGTGACAAGTTAGGTAGGAAGGTATACAGTAAGATAGTTAAAAAGTTAGGTAGATAGGTTTGGTATACCTACAGGTATCCCTACTCCCACAAAAATATGAAGTGAATTCGTCCCTAATCTTGACGGCATTAAGTGGTGATTTTCGAGGTACACGTGTCAGATTTCGTATTGCATTATATTCAGTTGCATTATTCCGCCATGAGCCAGGTGTTATAAGATGACCATTACTATCGTATACATCCAACATCCCGGGGGGAGTATATTTTTCTGAAGAAGTGCTACTCTTTCTACGAAAGTTATGTAGTAGCACGCAAGTAGAAGAGAGGCACCATGCTCCATCTTGGATTTTGACGTTACAAGGATGCCCACATTTTCCACCCTTCTTTTTTATGGTTTCTTTTCGGTGGCCTTTTTCAGCCCTGGATGGGAATTTCAACTATTTTTGTTTGTATTAAGTGCCCTTTTGGTGGGGAGCCCCTGGAGGTTAGACAATTGTGCGTATTTTTTTAATTCCTATCTACAGATGGTAACCTTACGAAATTGTATTTATACATCGGGGTTGTATTCTAATAAGGAGGCCTAATGTTATCTTGTAAGGCTGATATAGAGCTTCGCAACTTACTGCTGGGACTTTCCCGTGACTCTTGAAGAAAATTTGAATTTGTATTCTAATAAGGAGGTCCTATTGCTATCTTGTAAGGCAGGTGTATGAACTTGTGTTAGGGTTTAATCTTGCGTGGGGGAATTTGAATGACAGTAAAATTTAATTATAGAACACTTATTTTTATTGTAAGTATCATAATTAAAAAAGCCTCAGTGAGTTATAAAAAAAAATTACTGACATTCAGATTATTCTCTAATGAAACAAGAATTTTTACTAAGTTAATTAATTACATAACAGTTATTACAATATTGTTTTCTAAACGAATATTAAAACTGATTGTTTCACCTGCATTGATTGAATTGAAATATGTTTAATATCCATCCGCTCGTTAAATTGTTGTATATTGTACACCTTAATATTTTTAAAGAAACTTGTTGTTTCGTATAACTTAGATGTGTTTTATAACTGTAATTAAAAATTTGTACAAGTAAATAAAATAAATAAAAGGTTAACAACACACTTACAAGCTCTGTATTGAAAGAACATTTTTGAGGGACTGATTCACGAGTGATATTCACTTCTTCGTGTTACTCGTCTAATCAAACTAACGCACTTTCTATGTTTTACGTTTATGAATAGTTGATGTAAAACTAGCTATTGATTTCCCCATAATTACTTTTTAGAGTGTAAATATACAAACAACCTAATTATCTTTATCACACTGCAACTCGTATTTACTTTTTCCTTAAAGTAATTAATAACAAAGCGGTTTGAACAAAATATTATATGTTGTCCATACATACATACACACGCAAACTGTTTTTTTTATAAAAACCGCATTAAATGTTTGGAATGTAATAATTACGGCTTACGGACAAGTTGCGATCACGACAAGGGGCAAAGACCCGAGAACAAGTTGCGACACCCTACACCTGTCTTACAATCTCGATTATGCCAGGGGAGGGTTGGAGTGGGATCGCCGAAACAGCCTTCGCCGAAATCCTCGCGTCGCGAAATTTTACGTATATAATACATGTTAACTTAAAAAAAATCCAAGGCCGACCGCTTCTATAAAATAAAAATAATCCTGACACATGTTAACAGGTTAGATTAATTAAATATAATCTTTTATTATAAAACACTTCTCATTATCTTTACATGTCTTTGTCGTTTATTAGAAAACAATTTTTATGACAGAGGATAATTATGCAACCTGTTTATAATAAATCCTAGGTGCATACCAATTCCAAAAATGTATGCGGTGCAAGTGTTGAAATGTTTGAAATGGATCCTCAGCCACAAAAAGAATGTGTTTCGGCTTGTATGTGCTTCTAGTCAACTACCGAGGCACTCACCTAGACCGTGTGCAATTATTGTAAACATGGATCCTGCAGACAAACCAGGTCAACATTGGACCGCTATCTACATTGATGATAATGGTAACGGAGAGTATTTTGATTCCTTTGGACGAGCACCTCAAGGGTATCATTTACGTTTCCTAGAGAAGAATTCTAGATGGTTCCGTTACAATAAAACAATACTGCGGGATTGCCATTCGTATGTGTGGTCTTTATACGTCAACGTTTCTATATTGTAGATTAAATAGTTTATCAATGATTGATTTTGTAAAAAACTTTTTCAGTACATATTTAATTGTAAATGACGAGATAATTAAATTATTGTTTAACGCCTGTTACCCAACCATTCTATTCTGATAAATAAAGAGATATTTTAGTACCTTACTGTTTTTAATTAAGAGTTGCGTAATATCAGATGAGTTTATTGTTTTTCTTTCTTTTTAATTGAACATGTGTGTTCTTAAAAATCGTGTTATAAAATTTATGACTTTAGCGTTTTAAGGAAAGTGTGTTGCTTGGTTGGTAGATTATTAAAATTAACAGGTTTATATAATTACACAGTAATTAGCTAAAAGTAAACATGAACAGTGGTTTCTAACTGCATATTGTTGTTTTGGAATTTAAAACATGTAATTATTACATTCCAAACTTTTAATGCGGTTTTCATAAAAAACAATTTGCGTGTGTATGTATGTATGGACAACATATAAGGTTTTGTTCAAACCGCTTTGTTATTAATTACTTTAAGGGAAAGGTAAATACGAGTTGCAGTAAGTGTAATAAAGATAATTAGGTTGTTTGTATATTTACACTCTAAAAATTAATTATGGGGAAATCAATAGTTAGTTTTATATCAACTATTCATAAACGTAAAACATAGAAAGTGCTTTAGTTTGATTAGACGAGTAACACATAGCAGTGACTATCACTCGTGAATCAGTCCCTCAAAAATGTTCTCTCAATACAGAGCTGGTAAGTGTGCTGTTAACCTTTTATTTATTTTATTTACTTGTACAGATTTTTAAATACAGTTATAAAACACATTTAAGTTATACGAAACAACAAGTTTCTGTAAAAATATTAAGGTGTACAATATACAACAATTTAACGAGCAGATGGATATTAAACATATTTCAATACAATCAATGCTGGTAAAACAATCAGTTTTAATATTCGTTAAGAAAGCAATATTGTAATAACTGTTATGTAATTAAATAACTTAAAACATTTTTGTTTCATTAGAGAATAATCTGAATGTCAGTAATTTTTTTTTATAACTCACTGAGGCTTTTTTAATTATAATATTTACAATAAAAATAAGTGTTCTATAATTAAATTTTACTGTTATTCAAATTCCCCCACGCAAGATTAAACCCTAACACAAGTTCATACACCTGTCTTGCAAGATAGCAATAGGGCCTCCTTATTAGAATACAAATTCAAGGGTCACGGGGCTAAGTCCCAACAGTAAGTTTCGAAGCCCTATATCAGCCTTACAAGATAGCATTAGGCCTCCTTATTAGAATACAACCCCAATGTATAAATAAAATTTCGTAAGGTTACAATCTGTAGATAGGAATTAAAGAATACGCACAATTGCCTCGCTTCCAGGGGCTCCCCACCAAAGAGGCTCTTAATACAAACAAAAATAGTCAGGGTTGAAATTTCATCAAGAACTGAAAAAGGCCACCGAAAAGAAACCATAAGATAAGGGTAAAAAATACGCCACTCAAGTAAGCGAGTAAAAACAAAAAGACCTTAATTGGGGATGAAAATTCCATCAAGGGTTAAAAAAGGCCTTCGAAAAAAACCGTAGGGTTGAAATCAAGGCCTCCGAAAAGAAACCATAAAAATAAGGGTGGAAAATACAGGTTCTCACGTGGGTCATCCTTGTGACGTCAAAATCCAAGATGGCGCATGGTGCCTCTCTTCTACTCACACAGGTCATAGTAATTTCTGTCACAGTGTCAAGATTTAAATTAATAGGTCTTCGAAAAATTCTAAATACTGAAGTTAAAATGCCAAATGTATTCTCAACTACAACCCGGGCTCTAGACAAATTTGATTAAATATGCTTTTTGGCAATCCGATCTCATGATTTCCGGGTTAAGGCTTCATAACATGCGTACTGAGAGCAAAAGTCCTATCTGCTAAAAACACGTATGGTGCGTTTATGTTATTATTCGATCCAGGCAGTGGGAATGACGGAGGAAAATTAATTTCGTTTCTGCAGATTCTTTCCCACAATAATGAATTGTTAAAAATGCCACCATCGCTAATTCTTTCTTGGCATCCTATGTCAACAAATGTAAATTTGCAAGTGCTCTCGATTAATGCCAAAAGAACTATACTGAACGTTTTCTTGTAGTTGAAATATTCATTTCCACTATGAGGCGGGCTCTCTATAACTATATGTTTGTCGTCCATCGAACCTACACAATGTGGAAATCTACTTCTGTATCCTCTTTCTATATTAATCCAATCTTCCGCTGATGAGCGCATCTGAAATGATCGAATATTATGTTAAAATAATCATACAAATTTGAAGTATATTGAGTTTTTAATCAAATCAATTTCTTGCAGCAATCACAATCATCAGAAGAAGCTGATGAAGCAATGGTGAATGAAGCTGAGGAGTCAGAAAATAATAACAGCTTGGTGCATCCCTTGACTTCTGCAGCTGCTACAGTACGATCTTTACCATTTACAAAAAAATGTACGGAGAAATCTCGTCATCGCATTGCTACAGACGTAGATGAACAACAAATGGCCACAGCGTTTAGTTAATTAACGAATGTTGTTACGAGTACCCAACGTCAATCAAAACCTTCAGGCGCAGATAAAGAAGATGAATGTAATTTGTAAGCTGAGCTTATAGCCAGCAAAATTCGGGAACTTTCTAAAGACGACAGGAAATTAATGATGTATGAAATAGATGGTTTATTTATCCAAAGAATTAAACAGAGGTCACTTTCGCGTGAGACACCATCCCCTCAATATTTTCCCTATTACAGGCCATCGCCAGCTCCAAGTGGATATATATTATCAAACCGACCTCTACGTGTTCAGTCGTCATTTACTTCACCGTCCTCCACGCCACACCATAGTCCTTTCCCTACGGATGTCTTGTCGAATTTTGAGGGAACGTTCACTCAATTACTACCAACATCGCCTCGAAATAGGGATGACACCATGACTATTTACTCTAATGAACCTAACTCTAACCCAAAAGCTACTATTAATATAATATCTGATGAAATAATCATACCTCCCAGACCAAACATAATTAATACAGCATTTGTGAAGGAATTCGAGAATTTTGAGCAAATAATACCATTGATCGGAACATTGATTAATACTCTTGTACACCTAGTAAGCAAGCATTGTGCAAAGAAAGTTCAAAATACCACTCGGAAGGGTAAAATTATATCTAAATTCAATACTTAATGCGATAACATCTCATGCAGCAAGTGCATGGGCGCACAGAGTTAAGATTGTAAAAACAAAACAAAACATTAACGCGACTCAGAGGAATATACTAATTAGACCCACTGGGGCCTATAGGACAACGTCCTTGGATCCGCTGGGTGTAATTCTTGGTATACCACCTCTTGACCTGACAATACTGCAAAGAGCCGCCAATTACTGGATGAAACAGGAGAACCAACACAGAGTGGAAGAGCTAATAGGCATACGGACATTTACCAAAACCGAAATTAAAGAAAGGACTACCAGCATATGGCAAGAAAGGTGGGATGAGGGAAACACTGGGAGAAGGGTATATGAATTTATACCGAATATTAAAGACAGGTTAAACAACAATGCATACAGACCCGACAGAAGGATTAATTCACTTTCTGACAGGGCATGGCTCCTATCCCACATACCGGAAAAGAATCGCACACGCAGATACATCTGTATATGCGGCAGTGCCGGCACACCCCAACACATCCTTTTTATCTACCAAACAGATAATGACAAATTACACGAATATAGAGACAACATAGTCGGAAACATAAAAACTGCATTAACATCAGCAAAGCTTCAGCATAAACCGACTGGCACAAACGGTAACTAACATCGCCAAGACAAAGTATGCGGAACTAAAGCAACAAAAATACAACCAACCAACAGCACCAATACAAACCGAAGAAGGACGTTCCCCCCGGAATTCCAGGAGTTTAAACTCCTGAGACCAAGGAGCAACCCACATAACGGTAAAGACGATAAACAAACCAATATAGACATACAAAAGTAAGTGCAAAGGTGAACGGACAAGTAGTTAGTGAGTAGTTTAGTATGTAGTTAGTAGTAGTAGGACTAGAATAGAAACTGCATGCAAAAAAAGAACATTCAAACAGGGCATACAACACACACAGTAAGTAGAGTAGAATGTAACAGCTAGAATAGAAACCAAGTAAAGCATGTAGGAATAGTAGAATATGAATTATGTAGTGTAGTAGGAAAGGCATCCCGAGAACATGTTTAACTCGGATGTCAAATTAGAAACTAACAAAGATTGTGAATCATAACAAATAAATGGGCAAATAACGGTACCATACCAGTAGAATTTCAAAGGATCACTTGTTTGGTTAACCCATCTTACACAGGCGCCAACTACGATTGGGACAACAAAAATGGGACACTATGGTTTTACAAGTTCAATGGGCATATCTACTTTAAGTAGTAGCTACCTGACCTTCGTACATAACAATTACAGTTCAGGTAAACTTTAATGTAATGGATCGATGTGCAATGCTCTGATCAATTTTTATCTTATTATATTATGCTTTAGAATACAACACAACAAAAAAATTCAGTAGCCAGGTACTACTTAAAGTAGATATGCCCGTTGAACTTGTAAACGATGTCATTTTTGTTGTCCCGACTATACCTATCTCTAATAATAGTTAATTACTTGGTACGGTTTCTATGAATTTTTAACATCCACCATCTTCTTCGCTGTATTTTTCGTATTTTTATACTAAAAATAGTTTAAAGCAAACGTTATAGCCGACACAAGCTCGACGTTCGTCATGCTTGCCTGTCCAGAACATACTTACGCACGCACAAGCGTTTGATACCGCAAATTTAGCCAAACGTTTGTAGAGGTTTTCAGTTTGTGGCAAGTGCAAAACGTGTGAATCCGGTTTTACCTTGTGTTTATTGTATCACTGTACAATGCGTACCCCCACCAAACTCTTCCCGTACCACTGGGGGTACTAGTACCACACTTAAACACTGCATTAGAGGATAAAATTCGTTTCATTATCACATTCAGCGAGCTAGTAGGGGAGTGGTAACACGACCTGCTTAGCATTAGGGAGGTAATGGGTTCGATTCCTTATCGTCTACTAAGGTTTTTCAGGGGTTTTCCTTCACATGTAGCGGCATGGTCACTGCGTATATGCAAACCATGTGCGGCTACTTAGGCGAATGCTGGTGTAGTATTTTTTCAGAACCCTAACTCCGTTCCTTCCGATCCTATCCTGCACCCATCCTTAATCCCACCATGCATATATACATAATGTATGTATGTGCGAATCCATGATTGTGGCTGAAGGACTGCAAAGTCGAACGCTTCTTAGGAATGAAATACGTGGCCCTTTCCCACATTCAGCGCCACATGCCCACCGGTGGGCATTTTCAGTCTTTCTGTTCGGACCGCGTGCCTACCGGTGGACATTTGGTTTTGTTCATTTCAAGACACTGTGCCCACCGGTGGGCACCTCATATTAATTTCACGTATGATGACGTATTTGTGGTCCCAGGAGATAACAATACTTGCCTTGGACCGGGCAGAATTAATATACCGGGTGAGATTTTGAAGGCTAAAAGAAATTACATATTTTGGTATTTTGACAAACTTTATTACAAAAATAAATGAAACTATATTTTAGTATTGAAAACTACAACAAATAAACTGAATAAGTTATTCCAACCGAATTCAACAAAAAAAAAATATAAATAAAACTTATTCAAAGACAAAATAAATGAAATTATATTCTTATATAGAAACAGCAACAAATAAACTGAACAAGTAATTCTAACCGAATTCAACTAAAAAATAATGATAAAAATTTAGCTTATTCAAAAGAAAAGTTGCTCCATGCTTCTGAAAGCATTCGAGGCACATTGGTAGGATACATGTATCACAGTATGTATAGATTTTTTTTGCGTTTTACGAGCATAAGCTGGATCTTGTCGTTGAGACATAGTTTTATAGCACGGATTGCACCTTTTTCTGGTAACCATTTTTTGACCCCATATTCTTTCAGGAGGTGTTTTGGCTTGGAACTGGAAGCTCTTGATGGTGTAGGATTACAATCCTGGTAAACCAGAGAGTCGACGATAGCTTCTTTGAATTCTGTGATGCCCATTTTCTTGTTGTTTATTTTGTTATGCAAATGCAGAGCATTTACCATAGCTGTCGATGTGACAAAATGAAAAACTAGTCTTTTATACTACTTGACGGTTCTTCTCACATATGGTGCATATGATGCCATCTGGTCAGAGTGGTCAACAAAAGCCTTTCCTTTGTTATATTCAATCACCACTGCAGGTTTATCAACTTCTTGTCCCCTTCGATTTTCTGTAACCAAGTTTGGTAGTAAGCATTAAAACATCTCGTTTGTCTCTTCATTTGCAGACTGCGGTTTTATTTTCATTTTGTTGGGCTACGACTTCACCTTTTCTTAATTTTGCTTTCACCACATCGATGGGTTTATTTTTTCTACCTGTATTGTAACAACCCTTTTTGAGTTGTATTAAATATACCTTAATTTAAGGTCTTTCATTCGTTCTGTTGTAAATATAAGAAAATTTTTTTAATTATTGAAATATAGGTATGAGGTACGCAACTTAATTTGCATATCTTTTTAAGGGTTTATAGTGCATATCTTCTTAAGTGTATATATTTCTTAAAGGTTTATATTCCCATAAATTGTTTTCTGATCACTTTTTTGCGCAACGCGTCATAACTTAATCCTTTGCGCAAATCCTTTCGCGCACAACTACATGATCTAACTTCGAAAGCATCCATTTTGCCACTTCCTGATGCACATTACAGCAGGAAGCTTTGTTGTTTTGGGTTTTCCCCTAAATTTTGTGTGAAAGTGCCATTAATTTGATGGTAAGATATTTTAACGCATTATACAAAAAATTAAAACATTTGCTCTTTTCAGGCACTTTTTTACTGCATTTTTATTTTTTACTGTTACTTTAACTTTTACTTTTACATTTAATATTACCGCTTTGGATTGCACAATTAATTTTACTGTTGCGTACGCTTTCATTTTATGATTGCAATGTTTGCATTCAAAACTTCAAAATAATGCAATAAATATTGGATTCAAAATTTCAAGAAGAAATGTCTAGGAGACAAAATTCCTTTCATGGGCTGGTTTACTACATAAAACATTATTTCAAATATTGCGCAATAATGGTGCAAGGATGACATCACCTTGGTTGACCGTTTCGTAAACATTTAGATACCAGAGGTTATTAGAAAATTTGTGTACAAAAATTTTACAAAGGTATTTATGTAATGATTTTTTTTAGTAATTTAAGGATAGTTTTAAGATATATTTTATTTAATCATATCACATTAACTGTTAATAAACAATTGCATATTTTTATTTTTTTACATTTGGATAAAATTTTTATTTGTAACAAACTCGGTTTAGTTATTCCGACATTATTAAAAAAAAAATAACTTGGCGTCCGAGATCATTTTATTAGTATTACATTAATCTTTTATTATTTAAGTTCGGTGGAAGTAAACGAGCAGATTTAGTGGTAATTAAGCAAAACAAAATTATTGAACCACCCTACTGAATTTACCGACTGAGTCAAAGCCATTATTAGTGGTGAATGGTTAGTTCTCCAGTTAGTTATAACGATTTGTTTTTGGAGAACTTTATTTCATTATTACTTACATTTATTTATTATTAAATTTATTATACCATTTACACAACTTTTATTATAGTATCCAGTAGTCCGTCCATTAGCTCTTTTACAATTTTCTCGGCAACAGATACATCATGTACTCGCTCTTTGACTGTGCAGACTTTGAACGACCAGGTATATCCTTCATTGACACAAAGTTTGAAAACTTTAATGCCGTATTTGTGTCTTTTATTAGGAAAATACTGTCGAAAATATATACGTCCTCGAATTGGTACGTTGTTTTCATCGATACACACTTATTCTTCGGGATAATAGGATTGCTTGAATTTTTTTTCGAGAATTTTTAAAAATTTAGAAATTTTGTGTAGCCTCAAATCTATTGCGGCTCATCACTTTCCGAATTCCGTTTTCATACATTCTTTTCGTGCTCCAGTAGTTTCAATTAAATATCAAATGACGATGCCCAAAAACTTGCGCATCTCTGCAGGATCAGTGTTATTCCATTTATTGAGTCGGGGAGTTCGATGTTCTGCTGGGATTGTTTCATTGGCAGTAATTTTCTGCGCAGCATTTCTATTAGTTTCTTCTACCAACTATCATATTAGATCATCGTCTATGAAATGCCTAAAGTATAATATAGGGCATGCTCCACGAAGCTTCTGGATTACATGTGCAGGAACTCCAAACTGCACATGACTGAAACGGCAGAAATTCACTTAGAACATAAATACAAAACAGGAGCATAACAAAATTTCGAACGCAATAACAACTGAAAAACATAAAAAAATTGGAACATAATGACAAGAAATAATAAATGAATGTAAAATTACAATAATTGTTCTATATGACTACCATTCTGGTTCAAACACTAAACAACTCTATCATATACTCCCCGCGAAACAGACCCCCCGAAGTTCGCCGGTGTACAGGTGTAATGGAATGTGCTGGAGCACCATCCAACTAATACCAACTGTTTGCTCTGTCACGTGGAGGTATAGCATTTAGGAAATCACTAACAAATCCTCCGAGTATCTCCAGATATCTAGCCTCATTCAAATTTTCATCGTACAATTGATATGCCACTCTATTGTCCATAACTAAACAAAAAACGTTCAAACTAAAGTGGTCCTGTGATTATGTTCGGTCATTTGAACTAGAAAAAGTTGACTCGTTTTTCCTCATCACCAACTATCATATTACATCATCGTCTATGAAATGCCCAAAATATAATATAGGGCATGCTCCACGAAGTTTCTGGATTACATGTGCAGGAACCCCGGTCTGGACAGCAGAAAAAGGAAATGTCATTCTGTCCCCTGTCACACGTTCCCACCTCCTTTCTGGTAAAATATCAGCTAGAGGAACAACTTTAGCAACTTCGTCCTCGTTCTCAACCTCCGTTGATTCATCTTCACTTGAACTGGACCTTTGTTCATTTTGGGAGAAAGTAGGGTCTGCAGTGGAGTCATCAGAGTAATCTGCTGCATCACTATTAGGCAAATTTTCCAGTTCCAGAGCCAATTGTGCTTCTGTAATACAAATAATAAAATGGGTGCCCACAGGGACCATGTATCCACCGGTGGGCATTAAAAAAAATTAATAAAAAATCGCTAAAAAGGAAAAATAGGATTTAAAGTACGATAATACACTATAAAAATATCGGGTGTGGAACACCACACGACCTTCAACTTACAAAATTGAAATTAAAAGAAATGAAAGTAGTAGTCGGGCACCTTGGCCGCCATCTTGGATTTTGACGTCACAAGACCGCACACGTGGGAGACCGTATTTTCAACCCTTATTTTATGGTTTCTTTTCGGAGGCCTTTTTCAACCCCTATTTTATAACCGCCCACGTGGGGGCGCGTTTTTCCACCCCTATGGTTTCTTTTCGTAGGCCCTTTTCATCCCTAATTATTTTTTACTCGCCCTCTTGTAGGACGTGTTTTTTCACCCCTATTTTATGGCCGCTCACGCGTGAGCTGGTATTTTCACCTCTATGGTTTCTTTTCGAGGGTCAGCCCTTGATGGAATTTTCAACCCTAATTAGAGTCTTTTTTGACAGCCATTTTTGTACTTGCTCACGTGACGGGCAGATGTAGGGGTTGGTCTTGGACTTGGGGTTGGTCTTGGACCTGGAGTTGGTCTTAAGGTTATTTTTGATAGACAGCTTTAACCCTAATTAAGGTCCTTTTGGTTGTATTAAGAGCAGTACCCCTGGAGGTTAGGCAAACGCACACGCATACAATGTTGGAAATTGCATAATTACCCTAATAAGGTATTATTATTAAAATTATCGATCCTATTGTTTTAAAATGGTCATATGCTGGTGGGTACGTTCGGATGATCTTTTACCTATACGAGAAATTTATTTATACATTGTATTTCTAATAAGGAGGTTCTTGTAAGACAGTACTTGTGTTAGGGATTGATCATGCGTGGGGGAATTTGAATGACAGTAAAATTTAATTATAGAACACTTATTTTTATTGTAAATGTCATAATTAAAAAACCTCAGTCAGTTATAAAAAAAAATTACTAACATTCAGGTTATTCTCTAATGAAACAAAAATTTTTTATTAAATTAATTCATTACATAACAGTTATTACAATATTGTTTTCTAAACAAATATTAAAACATAGTTTTACCTTTACATTGATTGCATTGAAATATGTTTCATATCCATCCGACCGTTAAAATGTTTGTATATTGTACGCCTTAATATTTTTTAAAGAAACTTGTTACGTATAGCGTAGATGTGTTTTATAACTGTAATTAAAAATCTGTGCAAGTAAATAAAATAAATAAATAAAGGCTAAAAGCACACTTACCAGCTCTGTACTTAAAGAACGTTTTGAAGAATTGGTTTACGAGTGATGGTCACTGCTTTGTGTTACTCGAAACGGGAGAAGTGAGAGAGAAACGAGTGAGAAGAGAGAGAGATCGGTTATCTTCGGGTGTCGAGGTGTGGGGTCGCACTAACTATAGCACGGTTAATGCGATTCGTACCTATATGAAAACATCGCATCGCAAAATTTTACCTGTGTATATAGTCTCCAGCGAGTAAGCATTATTACCATAATGTATTCTCCTGTTTATGAACCAACATCAGAGGACATTAGAGATTTTAGGGATTTGTTAGTAAAGTACTACAATATAACTGTTCAAGCTGATGATGAAAACGATGAAGTGATTGAGATTAATGTACTCATGATGATGATTCACAGAAGAAGACCGATGAGTTAGAGGGAAAGGACGAATGTCAAGACCATGATAATAGTGACGAATTACAGTCGAAAAAAGAAGAAGACTGATAACAATGTAATTAAATTAAATACATAAATGATGTATTGTTTTAAATATATTTTTTAAACGCTAAGTTTTCTTTCAATTTTTTATTAATAATCTTGTTTTCGGAATGAACTTTCGGGTTTGTTTATAATTTGTATATTTAAGAAGCCAGTTTCTATCAATCTTATTGGACTTAATACAAAGAACAAAAGCATTGGAAATTAAACGTGGCTTTCGTCTCCCCATCCCCGCGTTTCTCTTGTCCCTGTCGTCTCTCACGTCTGTCCTGTCCGCTTTGCTGGATGTTTGAGCTTTTTTGTGACGCCATCTAGTGGTGTATGAGCTAACAAACGTTTTTCTGTAACAGAGATTGATGATGGCTCCACGTAGCTGTATATTTCCAAAACTACATACAGTTCCTAGGAACTTGCGCTCGGGTCTTCGCCCCTTGTCGCGGACCCTTGACATAAAATTCTCAAAAGGTCTGTGTAAATAAATCATATAAGCAAGCAAGACCGCTTATTCAACGCGTGTTTAAATTGCATGTTAACAAAAAACATTCTGATGTATACCAACCAGCTCTTAAACACATTTATTTTTAAAGTAATTATATTTGTTGTGCTGTATACTGTACATAGGTAGTTGAGCATTTTCAATAACGACTAGTACGTTCGGTCTTGCTTTGTAAAAATCTAAGGTTTTTTAAAAAGACACAACCTTTTTTGATAGAAGTCATTTTCAGATACATCTTGAATTTATTTATTTCGCTATTTAAATGGATATAATTAAAACATTATTATGTATCTGGTTTGATTGATTGATTGTTTTGAAGGTCGTTTCCTCAAAACCAAATTATGTTTTACCAAAATTGAAAATGCAATGGTAAATTTTAGGCGTCCCTTTTTATATCAAAATGATCATTAATAGTAATGTGATAATTTTAATAACAATTCTGGAATTAAAAATTTAAAACTCTAATAAAAATAATATGGGAAAATACACGGTCAATTTAAACCGTATGTTGCATACGTAATTATTACTTTCCAAACTTTTAATGAGGTTTTTCTATAACTGATAATGAGTGCGTTTCAATAAACAATTTGTGTGTTCGTATGTGCAATATGAATATTTTTCAAATCGCTTTGAAAAAATTACTTTTACTGATGGGGAACCAGTTATATATCAACTATGCATAAGTAAAAACATAGAAAGTTATTTAGTTTGATTAGACGAGTAACACGAAGCAGTGACCATCACTCGTAAACCAATTCTCCAAAACGTTCTTTAAGTACAGAGCTGGTAAGTGTGCTTTTAGCCTTTTATTTATTTATTTTATTTACTTGTACAGATTTTGAATTACAGTTATAAAACACATCTATGCTATACGTAACAAGTTTCTTTAAAAAATATTAAGGCGTACAATATACAAACATTTTAACGGTCGGATGGATATGAAATATATTTCAATGCAATCAATGCAGGTAAAACTATGTTTTAATATTCGTTTAGAAAACAATATTGTAATGACTGTTATGTAATTAATTAACTTACTGAGGTTTTTTAATTATGACACTTACAATAAAAATAAGTGTTCTATAATTAAATTTTATTGTCATTCAAATTCCCCCACGCATGATCAATACCTAACACAAGTGCTGTCTTACAAGAACCTCCTTATTAGAAATACAATGTATAAATAAATTTCTTGCATAGGTAAAAAATCATCCGAACGTACCCAATAGCATATGACCATTTTAAAACAATAGGATCGATACTTTTAATAATAATATCTTATTAGGGTAATTATGCAATTTTCAACATTGTATGTGTGTGCGTTTACCTAACCTCCAGGGGTACTGCTCCTAATACAACCAAAAGGACCTTAATTAGGGTTAAAGCTGTCCATCAAAAAAACCCTAAGACCAACTCCAGGTCCAAGACCAACCCCAAGTCCAAGACCAACCCCTACATTTGCCCCTCACGTGAGTAAGTACAAAAATTGCTGTCAAAAAGACTTTAATTAGGGTTGAAAATTCTATCAAGGGCTGACCCTCGAAAAGAAACCATAGGGGTGAAAATACCAGCTCACACGTGAGCGACCATAAAATAGGGGGAAAAACACGTCCTACACGAGGGCGAGTAAAAAATAATTAGGGATGAAAAGGGCTCCGAAAAGAAACCATAAAATAAAGGTTGAAAATACGGTCTCCCACGTGTGCGGTCTTGTGACGTCAAAATCTGGGATGGCGACCAAGGTGCCCGCCTACTACTAATGAAATAATTTTGCCAATTTTTTTTAAATAACTATGCACTGTTCTTTATACGTTCATAACGAAAACAGGCAACATTGTTAAAACAAAAACATGTCTGGAACGAAGACCACCACATCTAATGGGATAACATACAGATAGTGGCAAAGGACGAGAACACAACTCGTCGAAAACTCAAAGAAGCCACATACATCGCACTAGCAGAAAATCCAATAAGCCAAGCTAGTGTAGAAATGAAACCCATATGGATTCCAATAATGCGGGAAGAGCTCAAGCGCAATACACCTGCGCAAGAAGTTACTGCGCAACATGCGCAATAAACTTCTGCGCAACCACGAAAAAGTTTAATATATATATATATATATATATATATATATATATATATATATAAAAGTTCTAAAATATATATATTGGATTACTCCGTGGCTCAGTGGCAAAGGTGTCAGACTAGTAAGTGAAAGGTACCAGGTTCGAATCTAAGTAGTCAAGTGCTTGGGGAAAAAATTATATATAAAATATGAATTCGACTCAAGTGCGAAAACAGTCCTTCTCAGGACTAATCCTGATGACGGATGCAGAGTTCGCTTCCGAAACGTCGCGTTCAAAAAACATAAACTGTGGAAATAGGCCGATCAACTCCACTAACAGGAAACCACAGTTACAAAACACTTATAATACAGAATTAGTAACTCGGTACGGCCCCGAAGTCAAACAACTTTTCAGAAAGCTTGAAACATCAATGAACAAGCTAGCACTAGAGGAGAACCATCTAACCTTCCCCTGCAAATCCCGTGATAACAACGTAATACCCACCGGGCTAAACATCAAAACTCCGATACGCAGCCGAAAAATATCAATAATCGCAAAGAGAGCTAGCGAAGCGTTAGTCAAAGAGCGAATCAGACATCACCGTTTCAGAAAGTACCAGCTCGAACACCAATCCAACGAGATTAGAGAAACCATTCGAAATCGAGTGAACGAACAAGACTTTGATAGGATAAATACGGCTACCAGAAGTAAATATTCGAAGACCAAGGCAATGCACAAGGAAATTCAGCAGAAGAAACTCGAAAAGCTAATGAAGGAAAAGAAAGAACCAACCAACATCAATCGAAAAAACACTGTCATAAACATCTCCAAACGACAGTTGAACGAAAACGAAATGCAGGTTCTGGACAAAGGCTTGAACTATGCGATAACACCGAGGTATATTCCGAAAGTAGATTTAATAACCGCAGTCGAAGAAACAGCTATGAAATTAGATTCTGAAGAAGCCGAAGAATACAGAAGTAAGGTTAGATCAGCCCTAGATTCATCTAGGCGAACTAAACCTAACCTCTCTAACCTAGAAAGGAGAGCGGTCATTTCCCTTAAGAATGACCCATCGATCAAAATTCTCCCGGCAGACAAAGGAAACGCGACTTTGGTAATGGATATGGACACTTACAGCAGTAAGATCCAAGAACTACTAGACGGGGGCGAGTACAAACAAATAAAAAGACCCCACACCATCAATCGAAAACGGATATACCTGACGCTGGCGAAACAAAGGGGAGTTCTCCGACTACCAGAGAACTAGACTTACCCCACACTACAGCAAACCTCCGCATCTGTACGGCTTACCAAAGATTCATAAGCAGGGAATTCCTCTGAGACCAATTGTGAACTCGAGAAATTCACCTTGCCACCCATTAGCACACTATCTGCTAGGTATCATCACCCCATCGGGAAAAACCAAGTCTATGGTCAAGAATACGCAGCACTTCGTGGAAACCATCAGAAACTTCCAACCAAACCACGAAGAAATACTGGTAAGCTTCGACATTGTGAGTCTATTCATAAATTTGCCTACCGATAAGGCACTAACTATCATAAGAGACAAGCTGGAAAAGGATGAAACGTTAGACGAACGCACGCAACTCTCGGTAAACACAATAATGGAACTTCTGACAATATGCATTAGAACTACATATTTCCAGGTAGAAGACAAATTCTACCAACAAGAGTTTGGGATGGCGATGGGTTCCCACTATCACCCATAGTGAGCAATATATATATGGAAGACTTTGAAGACCAAGCGATATCCGAATTCCAAGAAACCAAGGATGTGGCAGATACGTGGACGATACCCGTAGTTTGCAACACGGCAAGCATAAGCTAGATGAATTCCTAGATCATCTAAATAGCCGCGCACCCTATAAAATTCACAATGGAATTGGAGTCGGAACAAAACTGCCATTCCTGGATGTACTGTACACAGGTGACAACACTTTCACGACAAGTGTATACAGGAAACCTAAAGGGAAGGTACCTACACTAAACCCAATCACCAAAAAACGTGAAGTTAGGGTGGCAAAATGCTTGTACGATAGAGCAAAACGATATGCTCAAAACAAGAGGACCTGAACAAAGAAAAAGAAAATATCGCTAGAACACTCAAAGAAAATGGCTAGATCTAACACTAACCTAAACAGGAAAGGGTAACCGAAAAGAAGAACCTAAATATAAGCGATAATACCATATATACAAGGTACCTCAGACAAAATACGAAGGATAGGCAGCAAATACAAGATACGCACTGCCTTCAAATCGACCAGAACGCTCAGGGGAATACTCACCAAAACCAAACCATACAATGAAGATCAGAATTCCAAGAATTGTGTATATAACCTACCATGCGAATGCGGCAGAGCATACATAGGAGAGAGCAGTAGACCACTCAAAGTGAGAACACAGGAACACAAGAACAACGTCCGCAAGGGCGAAATAGAAAGATCAAGAATCGCCGAACATGTCTGGAACAAAGACCACCACATCCAATGGGATAACATACAGATAGTGGCAAAGGACGAGAAACACAACTCGTCGAAAACTCAAAGAAGCCACATACATCGCACTAGCAGAAAATCCAATAAGTTAAGCTAGTGTAGAAATGAAACCCATATGGATTTCAATAATGCGCGAAGAGCTCAAGCGCAATACACCTGCGCAAGAAGTTACTGCGCAACATGCGCAATAAACTTTTGCGCAACCACGAAAAGTTTATATATATATATATATATATATATATATATATATATATATATATATATATATATATATATATATATATATAGTTCAAAATATATATATTGAATTACTCCGTGGCTCAGTGGCAAAGGTGTCAGACTAGTAAGTGAAAGGTACCAGGTTCGAATCTAAGAGTAGTCAAGTGCTTGGGGAAAAAATTATATATAAAATATGAATTCGACTCAAGTGCGAAAACAGTCCTTCTCAGGACTAAGCCTGATGACGGAAGCAGAGTTCGCTTCCTAAACGTCGCGCTCAAAAAGCATAAACTGTGGAAATAGGCCGATCAACTCCACTAAAAACAATAATCTATATCAGAACGACATTTAAAACATCATGTCAGATAGACATTCATAGAGATAAATACATGTAAGGTAAAAAGAAATTCCATAAATATTTATTTAATTTTTACATTTATTTCGCTTAAATGTTATAAAGAAAAATTTTTGTAAAATTAAATTTTCTTTAAAAAATCCGTCTACACTTTTTTTTATAAAATGAATCGTTATTCAGATTCTACCTTAGGAATTTTTTTATCGCTAAATTATGCGTCCTATCAAAAAATTGCATAGAACATAATTAATCGATACGTTTAAGGTCTATGTCTGGGTATTTTTATATCTTTGAAATATGCAGCTTTTTTACATATATTTGATAAAACCAAAACTGACCCTAATAAAGCTGGATTTCTCCCAAAATCTAATCAGCTCTAAGCCAAATAAAATAAGCTTAAATACAACAAATACGTAAGTATTTTCGTTCTGGACTTATCGTGGATACTAACATACATCCATACACATACACATCCAGAGATCATGGCCGATCTTGACGAAACTTGGCCAAAAGTTGTAAAATGAGCTAATGAGTCGATTTAGCGATAGTGAAAAAAAAAGTCGAGTGCATAACCTTCTACACCTACATATGTATATGAAGGTTGGAAGGTAAAAATTGATTTATTCAAAAAAATGCATTTCGATTCTGTGGTCCCAGGGAGCGAATATCCAATTAGAGCGTTGCGCTAAATGTGTTAAAGAACTTGAAATGAACGGGACTAATGAAATACACCCGTAATTAACCCAAAGGTATGAAATACTTCCAAATAACAAACCTTTATAATTTTGGCGGAAATGAATTTCTAAATAACTATAATTAGTTGCTTACTTAAGTACTCAATAAAAAGAAGCAAGTTCGAACTTGTAACTTAGATAATAGATGGTGCAGCAATTAATGAATCAGCTTGTATTTAACCTAACTAAAAATAAAATATCAATGATCTTTTTAAAATTGACATCCGGCTTAGTGTCTTAAGTGAAGGTAAAATAAGTTATAATTTACGGTAATACTACGTTCGCTACCAAAATTATGAAGTCATATAACTGTTATTATTAAGTTTTACGAGTAATGTTTATTACTATAAAATCCTTGCATATTTCTAGCTCTACTATTTGTAGTCGTTTTAATCATTTTATTTCTTTACTTTTTAAATTTAAATGTTTTTAGTATTAATCTTATAATGGGGTGAGGTCAGGTATGTCACCCGAGAACGTTAATAACAGAAGCAGTTAGTAATGCTAATTTATGTTTATTGACAGATTTTCAGGTTATTTGTCCAAATTTGCAAGAAAAGATTGTTTAGGTTATTAGGTGTGGGTGTATTGTCCTCTTAAATAGATAGATTAGAGATTATTGCAGGTGGACCGAAGCGCGGAATGCAGATGTCGAGGGCGCCCTCGCGTCTATAGAACACCTGCACACCTCGCGGCGCTTTCCGCGACCTTTGCTAATTATAAGCGGAGCCTTTTCACTTGGTTTTGTTGTTGTTATCGAATTTCCAATGTTTAGCTTGCCAACATGTCAAACTTTCAATAATAACATATATTAAAATAAACTTCCTATACCAAATTTGGTTTACTTAAGTGACTTTTAAAGGTTTAGAAAGTTGATGGAAGACAATAGACAAATGATCACAACTTTCATCTAGTCAGCATAGATCAAGGTAATTTATATGAAATGGCACTTCATGATTCAAGAACACGAACGACGACTATACTGATTGCTTAATCACTTTTACTAAAGCATTAAAGCGACATACGCGCTTTATTGTCTGTGTTCAATTCTGAATTATTCATAATCACACATGCCACATATTTTTTATATGGTAATCCTCTTTAGTAATCGAGAAGAATGTTTATCAATAATCTAGTTTCTCTTTCTCAGTTTTAACCAATGGATAGTAATGTATGATACATTAATTTTAATCAGATTGTTCATCTGTGCACAAAACCATGTGATTAGCCTAAAAGAGAACCGGAGGCGCGATTTAGAAATAAAAGTTAACGTGGTTTGGACATAGGTGAAAATAAATTGTTCAGATGTAATTTTTTGATAATATTCGGAATATCCACTAGAACTACCCAGAACCTTCAAATTTGTGATAGGGTTCCAATAACCGGGTATTGGATCAATGGTAGTGATATGACACCGGCGGAGATTAGTTTTTTTAGATGTACCTAAGGAACAGACGTTACCGAAAATAGTTTATTCATAAAGTGTCATTTCAAATCCTAGATTAATTCATCTCTTCTGCTTTCTCTAGAAAGAAAAAAAAGACAGAAGAGATTCGGGCAGTAGCAGTAGCCGCACCATCGATCCACGACGTCGCAGACAAGTCCTCATCGCACGACGAAGAGTTTCAGCTACAGAAAAAGAAGCCAACGAAGACATCGATGGACCGCTCGATTACGCCCACACTGACTGCTAACGCTTTCGAGGCCCTTGCAGACATCGCAGCCCGCCCGGAAGCTGTAAGACACCGTTACCACGGAGAGGTGGCCGCCGGTAATCCTTCGACAGAAGGACAACTGGGTCATCTTCTCGCGAGAATTGGACCGACGAGAAATCGCCTTCACTGGAGCGCAAGCAACCAGGATACAGCCTGCCACAGTCAAGGGTCATGACAGGATGATGCGGTATATTGATATGCGTGGTATTCCGTTCCATATATATTAGGCAAGCAGTGACCATACGTTCAAGGTGTTCTACGGAGAGTGCCTGTAGAAATCTCCTAGAGCGACATTTGCTCCGAGCTACACAATCGCGTATTAATCTCATTTCTTGTTTCAGGACGAAGAAGCAAGGACGATCGACCCCGCTTCTACTGAGAAAAGAGGACCTAAGGAGGTCCGGCAGGTGGAGTATGTGGTTCGGCTTCGTATCTCCATCGAAGACTTGAAGCGGAAATCCAGGATCGGACAGTGTAACCGGTTCGAGGGATTGTGTTGCTGCATAGCGGCGGGGCACTGTGTCAAGTGCGCAGAAAATCATTACTACAACGAATGCACTAAACGCCGTACTGATCGTTCTAACAGGATGAACTGCGGAAACAGACCGATGCACCACGCCAACAGCAGCAGTAGAGGGCATCGCCCACAACGACACCCTTTCAACACCGAACCGGCGTAAGTTGCGGTAAAGCGACGACGACCCGTAGTGAGAAGCAGTCAGCTCCACCAGCTTTAGGGTTCGACACCATACTGAGCTTTCGCGGAGGCTTAGATTTGGCGAAAGCCCTACCAGTCATTCGCAAGGTCGTAGCAGCATTAACTGAGGCGCAAACTGCAACTGACCTGTGGGGAGAGATCCTCAAGCACGGTGAGGAGGTTTGCCTTTTTTGGGTAAACACTCTCTGGAACGGCGACGGGAAGCAGGGCCGGCCCTAGACATTTTGGCGCTCCGGGCAAAACTTGAATTTGGCGCCCCCCTCTCCGTTTATTAAAGTAAATCGCATGCTCCCATAACATAAAGTCAAGAAAACGTTGAAAAAAATTAAATAAAAAAAAACATTTTATTGAAAACTCGATCATTAGGTAACAGGTATGTAACAGATAAGCAATTTACCACTAAGGTAAAATAAAATAACAAAAATTAAAATGAACTAATGCTTACTAATATCCTATAATATAAATGAATGCTAACTAACCAAAGTATTTAGAATGCCTTTTTCTAACTTTTCTTTCGGCAAACTCACGAACCAGTGATTTCAAGTCTAATTTGTCACTAATTTGGTGTTCTATAGCTATCATTGCCAATCCATTGAGACGATTTTGCGTCTGCATCGTTCTGAGATAATTTTTATTATTTTAGTTTTGAAAAGCTTCTTTCCCTGAAGCCACAGTGACTGGCAATGTAAGTAGGATTCTTAATGCTATACTGAGGTTTGGTGCAAGTTTAAGTGTAGCGATAAACTTGAGGACTTCAACGGGGTTTCCTTTTTGTTAATAATGACGAAACAATGCTTATTTCATCGGCCAGTTCAGGGCGTTAAGATCGCTTGAATTTCCATCAGTTAAAACTACTTCCAAATCTCTGCAATAAGCCAGTAGCTCATTTCTGCATGTCTTTTAAACCAAAATATTATACAAAAGCTGAAATAATTACTGTGAGTATTTAGCAAATTATATCTGGTTTCAAGGCATTTATTGCTTGATCTACAGTGTGAAAGAAAAGTTCTATTTTATATTTTTGTTTGAGGTCTTGAACGGGTTCATCCGGGCCCTCATACAAAACGTTTCGTGTTTTGTTTCTGATACGATGACGTGGTGTGGTGGCTTCGAAATTAGCTTCCACGTCCACCTCTGAAGCAAGCTCGGTTGCTTCTAAAATGATGCTTTCAAAAGCTTCATCTGATCTCAGATTTTCAAAGAAGAGTTTACAGTTGTTAAGCGTATCAATAGCTTGTGATATATCAAAATGTACGGTTTGCAAAAGTTTGCTGATGGGATTAATGCGACTCAAAATTTTGTACCAAATCACAATAGAGCATATAAATTTGAACTGCTTCAAATTATTTAATAATCCGCTAGCCTCGTCTCTAATCATATTATCGATTTCTGGATCTTCATAAATACTGTACAAAGCATCGTAAATTGGTCCAATTTGAAATCGCAGAGCTTTTAATGAGTCTACTCGACTTTCCCATCGCGTATCACTTAATGGTTTTAGGGTATAACTATCAATATATTTAAGTAATATTGCCCAACGAAAAGTTGACGAAGCAAAAATGTATATAACTTTTGAACAATATTGAAGAAGTTTGCAGCCTCAAACGAGGATTTTGCCATATCGTTTACAACCAAGTTTAGCGAATGACTGCTGCATGGAACATAAAATGCTCTGGGGTTTATATTTCTGATTCTTGTTTGTACTCGATTTTTCTCCTCTCATATTGGAACCATTGTCGTACCCTTGACCGCGCATGTTCTCTACTTTAAGCTCATTTTCTCTAGCTCTTCTACTAAAACCTCCGATAATTCCGCAGCTTTTGATCTCTCAATGGGTAGAAAACCCAAAAGTTTTCACTGATTATCACTTGAACTTCAGACTCTGATTCTTCTATGGAAACATATCTTGCCATAAATGTCATCTGTTCGACTTTACTTGCATCGGGAGTACAGTCGAGAATCACAGAATAATACTTGGCCTTTTGAACTTGTTCAATGATGTGGCGCTTTATATTGTCATGCAACAAATCAATTATTTCATTTTGTATAGTTTTTCCTAGATATGTAGCTTTGATTTCTTCTTTATTAAGAACCCTGCGAACGTGTTCCTCCATTTTTGGATCAAACTCAGCCAATAACTGAATGAACTTCAAAAGTTTCCATTATTGTGTTCATAGAGTTTATCTGTTGTTCCTCGAAAAGCTAGAGATCTCTCACCTAGCATTCTAACGACTGATATAATGCGTAAAAGAACTTCGGACAGTGATTTATCTCAGAATCAATGAGCCTCTGAGAAACTGCATCTATTGTTTTACCCATTTTCAACCGTTGCTTTAATTCAAGCCATGATTTTAAACAATCAATATGCGTTTTACCATTTTCATGATGTGCTAAAGAGTCTCCTAAATTCTTCCAGTCTTTAAATCCTCGATGGCCAAGAGCGCTAGTGCTAGATGGGGCAGCAAAAGTCGACATGGAAAACAATACAAGACGTTTTGAAATAAGGAATATACCATCCATTCTCTTAAAACTTGTTCTCCATTTTTAAGTGCTTTCTTGTAATATTTTGGTGAGAATCTTCTATGTTGATCATCATAAGGAAAATCAAAATTATACAAAGGTGCAGCTGGACCACGTTTAACCAAAAACTCTATCTGCTTCGCGCATGATTTCGGGCCATAATCCTGGGTCAGAAGAGATAATTGGGACTGTAGTCTCTTCTAAATGTTTTTCTGAGGTCTGCACAACTTGCAGTTTTTATTTTGGAACTGCACGGAACTGCATCACTACTCAACAAACTCGTTTGAGGTGAATTAACTAGCTCAGCAATGCTGACGTTTGCGTCCAAAGGGGATTCATATCGGAAAGTCAGTATCCAGGTGCATGTGCTGGGCGTTGTTTAAATGTTGATCGGTAGTGGGAGCGTTGAGACTACCCTCTTTCAAAAAGTTCTGCAGGGCACCTGACTGTTTTTGAAGCTGTGTTTGCTTGTTCAATCTCCGCTTTTAAATTGGCTTCCAGAGGGTTTTTCTTAGCATCAGACATTTTGGTTTCTGAAACCAATTATCAATCCGTATAACATGTATATTAAAAAAATTAAGCAAACTAACAACATTTTCGTAAAGGAGAGTAAATAGGCTTTGATGTAAATTATAAAAATACAGAGTGTCCCATTAAAGTTTTTTGAAATCGGCCTTTGAAAATCGTCAATTTTGTTTCTCCTATTTCAGGTAAATTTTAAAACTTGGCAACACTGTCAAAAAAAATTTAAAAAAATGATGAAGTTCTGTGAAAACCGCACATCGATACCATTTATCGTTTTCGAGTTATAAGCAGTTAAAATGTGTCAGTTTATAGATGGACACCCTGTATAATAAATTGGAATTTGGTATACATTTTAGGCAAGGCAACTAAAACTCAATATTAAGAGCAATTTAACCGATGACAATACCCACAGGGTGATGCCCCCTTGCTTACTGCAACGCTTCTAACCCCTAATAATTCGAAAAATAAAATCCTAATTCAATTTAGAAACTTTTATGTTTCCAGTGTTATTTAGGACAAATGTGCGGTTTTGAGACACATTTAACAGTATACCTATAGAAAATTAAAATAATAGTAGAAAAACAGCGTAAATGACCATGTTTTTGAACAGTTTTCAGCATTTATCTCGAAAACGGTACATTTGTCGTAAATAAAACCATAGACATAAAAGTTTCTAAATTGAATGAAGATTGAAAATTTTCCCAAAAAATGTATCACCCTGGGACTACTAATTCTAGTACTACTTGTACGCGATTTTTGAAAATGAAAATTAAAAAACTTACCTTCACAAAAGACAAACGCACTCACACTGGACAATTTGCAATTGCACAAGCACTTTTTTAAAACTTTTTGTACAATAATAAAAAAACTATTTTATTTCGCACCGGCCGAAGTCTAGTAGCAAATAACGCATTGTTTTAAGTCAACTTCCTTATATATGCAGTTAAAACTCCTGTGACATCTTGTTCGGTTGGTTTCAAAATTGGTACAGACTTGTAGATTCCTGTATTGTAAGTGTTGCCAATGCCAGAGCAGGGACCGAAAACTTGTAAATTCTGAAAAGCGATAGTTGAGTGGTTTGGTCATGATGAATTGAACTCAACTAGATTTTGTCTTAATGCTTAAATACATATATTAAATTTATAATGTGCTTAGAAATAAAATGATGATTGATAAAAGTAATAACTTTTATTTTTACGTTTTAGTGCATTTTAAAAAGCTTGTAACTTATTTCTTTTATCAATTTATTTCGTTTGTTTATCTCGGTACGTGTCACGTTACAAAAACTAACACCTGCACGTTCCTTTTTAGTACTCGAAATCGATAACAAATTCCTATTTATAAAAGGTAAAATTAAATCTGCATCGAAACCGATTTGAAATTAATTCATCCAAAATTATGAAAATAAGGAGTTTAGCGTAATTAAGAACGGTTCTTAAATTTAAAAGTTTGGAGGTGAATACACGTAATACCTTTATAATCTGTTTAATTTATGTACGTGTTTTATTACAAAACATGCATCTGCACTTTTAGAATAAAACATACCTCGTTCTTCCACATCCACGGTTTTTACGCTTACGTTAAGATTAAATGCGTTCTCTATAGTTAAATATTTTTCACTTTTATTTAATTAGTGACGGAAAAAGCCATTTTAAAGTTGTTTCGATTTCTCGGAAAACCCTAGGCTAACGCCCGACCCCTAACGAAGTTAGGACAAGGAAAACGCCTTCCTTGATGATTTTGGCGTAGAGTTTTGCGCCCGGGGGCCCCGGGATCGCCCTGCCCTGGGGCCGGCCCTGGGTGTTTGGATAAGCATACTAGTATCGACTTTCTATAACTATTTCAGGTCCTAAACCTATCGTCTACTTGTTTTGTACCTCCTCTAGGCACAAAAATCCCTTCCTACTACTGCACAATAATAGCCTCGACTAAACTTATACGTTTTCCTTTACAACAGCACCAGCCGAGAGATCACGGGACAGTCAAACTTCCAATTACAACAAACCCAACGACGATATTTTTTTTGAATACCAATGTCTGGTTTCTCTCTTTTTTACATTCTTTTCTCTCACACTGTATGCGTGTGCGTGTATGTGTGCAAGTGCGTGTATGTGTGTGAGTGTGTGTGTGTGTGTGTGTGTGTGTGTGTGTGTGTGTGTGTGTGTGTGTGTGTGTTGTGTGTGTATTTGGTGTGGTGGTGTGGGTGTGCGTGTGCGTGTGGTGCGTGTGTGTGCGTGCATTTGTGTGCGTGCGTGCGTATTTGCGTATGCGGTGCGGTGCGTGCGGTGCATGTGTGTGTGTTGCGTGGTTTCGGCGCGCGTGTTGGTGGGTTGTGTTTTTTGCGGGGTTTGTGTATGTGTGTGCCGTCATGGCGCTCAAACAAACAGCCATACTAAAATATAAAATCACAACACACGTATTTTTCTTCATTCTATTTTTGGTACTTCGATACTTATCAATATTGAATAAAGTAGGGCCAGACTATAGAGCCATTGCACATATTTCAAATTAGAAATCATGCACATATAGAGTAATGTAATTGACACATTTTCTTTAATAATGATTATCTATAAATTATCAGTAAGGCATAATTGTGCAATTACCATTAATAAGTGCATGAACCTTGTATTTGAACTAAAATTACTTAAATTGGATAACATTTAGGGTACCCAACGGCCTGACACTTTTGTGAATCCCAAGTGTTCATGCGCAATGGTTTCCACTGAACCTAGAGAGATATGCAAGATTTCTGCCGCATTGTGATTCGTTTGTCTGCCATAATCGTGTCATGCACAGTATCAATGTTTTCTGGGGTGCATGTTGTTGTTGTTGGAGGCCTGTTGATGACAGCTATCCCTGCCGCAACACCAGTTCCACATATTCAATAGCAATTTTGTTTCTAAATTACATTCTTTAATACCATCTCGAGTCGTTTTCACCAGAGACACTCGTTTCGCTCATTCACAGACCTTGTACTAAACGGGCGCAGTCCACATTATTCTACACGGTTTCTAAACTCTGAAATAATCTTCCTAATTCTTGTTTCTTTTCATTTATGAAAGGAAAATTAGGGTAGTCGTTCATGGACATTTCTTGGGAGTGTATCCTCCTCTGCATCCTCGCTAGTATTCTTGAGTGATTTAGCACGTTAAGCTAAAGATAGATTCTTCAGGGCCCCATATTATACAAAAAGAATTGACAATTTCTCTGGTCCCTTAGAGATAAAGACAATGAAATTTTACAAAACATAAGATAATTTCAGCAGTACTTTATTAGTGACCAGCGTTTTGAAGCAGGATTGCTGTTGCTGGTATAATCCTGCTTCTTATTCTACCCTAGCAACACGACTCCTTCCCCAGCTTTTCAATTTTTGTTGCTGCCTTTAGCAACACATTGCGGCTACGTTCGTTTAAATCTATATCTGCATGTATTGCTATGCGTCCTCTTATGCTACTCCAGCAACACCGCTTCTTCCGAGATATGAATTTTTCCATTTTGTTGCTGATTTCCATATCAGCAACAGATTGGAAGCAGGATTGTCTAAACCATTACCTGCTTGTATTGCTACATGTCTACTTTACCCTGTTTCCTATTCCACCTTAGTAATACGAGTCTTTACCGAGATATGAATGTTTCAATTCTTGTTGCTGATATCCTTCTTAGGAACGTACCGGAATCAGGCTCATTCAAATCCTTATCTGGGTGTGGTACTTTATCACACTTCTTATTCCACCCCCGTAACACTCCTTCCTCCCGAAATTTGAGGTTTTCAATTTTTGTTGATTTCCTTCTCAGCAAAACGTTGGTAAAAGAGTCCTCGAAACCCTTATCTGCTTGTGTTGCTATGTGCTCACTTTATTCTGTTTCTTATTTGCCCTCAGCAACATCACACCTCACGGAGCACTGAATTTTTCTGCTGACGTCAACACATTGGAAGCACGTTCTCTAAATCCATTCCTGATTGTGTTTCTAACTGGAGATATCGTAAGGTCCTTATGTCAGTGTTCAATTTCTACACAATTTAAACTGTGGATAGATTTTCAATATAATCTTAATATTAAATTTAACAAGAATAGAAGTATGGGAGAAGGTTGAACTCTCCAGATTCGTGAAAGGTGTGATGATCTTTCTTAGACAAAAATACGAGCTATCAACAAGGGAGAATAATGCAGGCACATGTCGTGGGGCAAATGTCGTGACTATTGCCCGATTGGCAACCAATTAGGATATGCAACATTTAGAATAAGCAGATCAATTTTCATTCTAGCCTTTTTGCTCCTTAAATAGATTCCTGAAACAGTACGACTCAGTTTCTCTTCTTTCTTGTTCATGTGCTCAATGATAATATACCCCTCAGAAAGGGTAAGACACTCAAAGATTTGTAATGTTCAGAAATTATGCTGGACCTTACAGATCACCAGACACTCCCAGCCACTCAATAACTCTGTGGTCCAAAGTTATGGGTTGTGTAATTTGATGGATGGAGATCCAATAGAGTCTTAATTTTTGCAACCAAGGGAGCTTAAGTATTAGGATCCGAAATTGACAAAACGAAACGATTGTGTTGCTGTGTCTACTTTAACCTGCTTTCTATTTGAAATCAGCTATACCACACCTTTCCGACATACGAATTTTTCAATGCTTGTTGTTGATTCCCTTCGGAGGAACACATTGAAAATTGGATCGTACAAAGCTTTACTTGGTTGTATTGCTGTGTCTACTTTATCCTGTTTTTTATTCCACATCAGCAACACTACTCTTTCTCTAGATATGGAACTTGTGTCTTTGTTATTGGTGTCTTTTTCAGCAATACATTAAGAGTAGCATGGTCAAAACCATAATTTTCTTTTGTAGTTATGTCACTACTTCATCCTGCTTCTTATTTTACCCCAGTAACATAACTCTTTTCCGATACATAATTTTTTGTATTCTTGGCTTCCTTTTCATGAATACATTAGAAGCCGGATCGTCTGCATTATCCTGCTTACATCCTCAGGTATGGGGGAGTGGTCCATGTGTAACTTATTAGAGAGATGAAATTTCCGGTCCAAAACCTTCCACCAATGTATTACGTTAAAAACCATCAGGAATGGATTTATAGGGCTTGCTTCCAATGACTTGCTCAGGAGGTGAGCAACAAAAATTGAAAAATTCATTCCTCGGCAAGATATTGTGTTGCTGAGCTGAAATAGGAAGTAGGCACATAGCGAAAACAGCATCAAAAATTGGAGAATTCGTAATTCGGGAATGAGGGGTATTGCTTGAGTAGAATAAGAAGCAAGATAAAATAGACGCATAACAACACAAGAGGTATGGATGTCAACGATACCGATTCCAGTGCGTTGCTGATAAGGAATAGTGTTGCTGGGATGGATTAAAAATTAAGATAAAGTAGACGCAGCAGCAAAAGAATGTACGTATTTGCACGATTACGCGTCCAGTGTGTTGCTGAGAAGGAGGTTACCAATAAAAATGGAGAAATTCATATCTCGGGAAGGTTTCGTGTTGCCAAAGTGGATAAGGAGCAGGGCACATTAGACACATAACAACAGCTGGTAATGGTTTGGATAATTATACTTGCAATATGTTACTGAGAAGAAAGTTAGTAACAAAAATGGAAAATGTTAGGTCCCGGGAAGAAGTGATGTTGCGGGAGTGTAACAAGAAACATGATAAGGCAGAATCGTAGCAACACATGTAGGTATACGTTTGGACGATCTCGCTTAGAATGTGCTGCTGAAAAGGAAGTCTGCAATAAACTTTGAAAAAGTCATACCTTGGAAAAGGCTCGTGCTGCAGTGGAATAAATACAAAGTAAATTAAACATACAGCAACACAAGCATTTAATGGTTTAGATAATTTTGCTCCCAAAGTGATGCTGAGAAGGAAATCAGCAACACGGTGTTGCTGGAGAGGAATAAGAAGCAATGACAACATAGACACATAGCAACATATGCAGGTATACGTTTGAACAAGTCTGCTTTGAATGTGTGTCTGAAAAGGAGACCAGCAACAAAATTTGAAAAATTTATATCTCGGGAAGGTCAAATAAAGGGCAAATTAGACATATAACAATACTAACAGGTGGATAATCCTACTTCAAATGTGTTGCTGAGAAAGAAATCAGCATCAAAAATAGAAAAATTCATATTTTGGAAAAAAGTAGTCTTACTGCAGTGGAATAAGAAGCAGGACAAAGTAGACGAGAAGGTATGAATTTGAACGATCCTGCTTCCAGTGCGTTGCTGAAAAGGAAATTAGCAATGAAAATTGAAAAAATCATATCTAGGGAAGACCTCATGTTGCTAAAGAGGAATAAGAAACAGGGTAAAGTGGACACAAGCAAGTAACGGTTTAGACAATCCTGCTTTCAATGCGCTGCTGATACGGAAATCGGTAGAAAAAATGAAAAATTGAATTGAATGAAATTGAAGGTGGAATAAGAACTGTGTAAATTAGACATATATCAACAGAAGCAGTTACTCGTTATTCTACTTCGAATATGTTGCTGAGAAAGAAGTCACCAACAAAAATAGAAAAATGCATATCACGGGAAGTAGTGGTGTTGCTGTAATGGAATAGAAATCAGGATAAAGTAGACCCATAGCAACACATATAGGTATACGTTTGAACGATCCCGACTTGAATGTGTTGCTGAAAAGTAAACCAACAACAAAAATGGAAAGTGCATATCTCGGGAGAAATGGTGTTGCTGAAGTACAATAAGAAGCAGGGTAAAGTAGACAGATAGCAACACATGCAGATATATGCTTGAACGATCCCGGTTTGAAAGTTTTGCTGAGAAGGAAATCGGCAACAGAAATGGAACAATGCATACCTCAGAAGGAAGTGGTGTTGCTGGAGTGGAATGAGAATCAGAATAAGGTAGACGCATAGCAACACACGCAGATATACGTTTGAATGATCTCACGTTAAATGGGCTGTTGACAAGTAAATCACCAACAGAAATGGAAAATGCATATCTTGGGAAGAAATGGTTTTGCTGGAGTGGAATAAAAAGCACATAGCAACACATGTAGGTATACGTTTGAACGTTTTGTTGAGAAGGAAATCAGCAACAAAAATGGAAAAATACATATCTCGGGAAGAAGCGATGTTGCTGGAGTGGAATGAGAAGCAGTATAAAGTAGATGCACATTTGAACAATCACACATTGAAAGTTTTGCTGAGAAGGAAATCAGCAACAGAAATGGAAAAATGCATATCTCAAGATGAAGTGGTATTACTGGAGTGGAATGAGAAGCAGAATAAAGTAGACGCATAGCAACATACGCATATATACGTTTGAACGACCCCGCATTGAATGTGTTGCTGGAAGGTAAACCAGCAACAAAAATGAAAAATGCATATTTTGGGAAGAAATGAGGTTGCTGGAGTGCACTAAGAAGGAGGCAAAATAGGCAGATAGCAAC
Organism: Vesta saturnalis; assembly: GCA_036346205.1. Classification (NCBI taxonomy): domain Eukaryota; kingdom Metazoa; phylum Arthropoda; class Insecta; order Coleoptera; family Lampyridae; genus Vesta; species Vesta saturnalis. The sequence goes on from JARFJB010001511.1 coordinate 137,777, forward strand.
ACATCTAGTTATACGTTTAAACGATCCTGCTTTGAAAGTTTTGCTGAGATGGAAATCAGCATCAGAAATGGAAAAATGCATATCTCAGGAGGAAGTGGTGTTGCTGGAGTGGAATGAGAAGCAGAATAAAGTAGACGCATAGCAACATACGCAGATATACGTTTGAACGACCCGCCTTAAATGTGTTGCTGAAAAGTAAACCAGCAACAAAAATGGAAGATGCATATTTCGGGAAGAAATGGGGTTGCTGGAGTGCAATAAAAGCAGAAAGTAGGCAGATAGCAACACATCTAGTTATACGTTTGAACGATCCTGCTTTGAAAGTTTTTCTAGAAGGAAATCAGCAACAGAAATGGAAAAATGCATATCTCAGGAGGAAGTGGTGTTGCTGGAGTGAATGAGAAGCAAATAAAGTAGACGCATAGCAACATACGCATATATACGTTTGAACGACCCGCCTTAAATGTGTTGCTGAAAAGTAAACCAGCAACAAAATGGAAGATGCATATTTCGGGAAGAAATGGGGTTGCTGGAGTGCAATAAGAAGCAGGCAAAGTAGGCAGATAGCAACACATCTAGTTATACGTTTGAACGATCCTGCTTTGAAAGTTTTGCTGAGATGGAAATCAGCATCAGAAATGGAAAAATGCATATCTCAGGAGGAAGTGGTGTTGCTGGAGTGGAATGAGAAGCAGAATAAAGTAGACGCAAGCAACATACGCATATATACGTTCGAACAACCCCCTTGAATGTGTTGCTGAAAGTAAACCAGCAACAAAAATGGAAAATGCATATTTCGGGAAGAAATGGGGTTGCTGGAGTGCAATAGGAAGAAGGCAAAGTAGGCAGATAGCAACACATCTAGTTATACGTTTGAACGATCCTGCTTTGAAAGTTTTTCTGAGAAGGAAATCAGCAACAGAAATGGAAAATGCATATCTCAGGAGGAAGTGGTGTTGCTGGAGTGGAATGCGAAGCAGAATAAAGTAGACGCATAGGAACACAGATAGACGTTTGAACGATCCCACTTTGAAAGTTTTGCTGATAAGGAAATCAGCAACAGAAATGGAAAAATGCATATCTTAAGAGGAAGTGGTATTGCTGGAGTGGAATGAGAAGCAAAATAAAGTAGACGCATAGCAACATACGCATATATACGTTTGAACGACCCGCCTTAAATGTGTTGTGAAAAGTAAACCAGCAACAAAAATGGAAAATGCATATTTCGGGAAGAAATGGGTTGCTGGAGTGCAATAAGAAAAAGGCAAAGTAGGCAGATAGCAACACATCTAGTTATACGTTTGAACGATCCTGCCTTGATAGTTTTACTGATAAGGAAATCAGCAACAGAAATGGAAAATGAATTTTCAGGAGGAAGTTGTTGCTGGAGTGGAATGAGAAGCAGAATAAAGTAGAGCATAGGAACACACGCAGATACACGTTTGAACGATCCCACTTTGAAAGTTTTGCTGATAAGGAAATCAACAACAGAAATGGAAAATGCATGTCTCAAGAGAAAGTGGTATTGCTGGAGTGGAATGAGAAGCAGAATAAATTAGACATGGCAACATACGCATATACACGTTTGAATGACCTGCCTTGAATGTGTTGCTGAAAAGTAAACTAGCAACAAAATGGAAAATGCATATTTCGGGAAGAAATGGGGTTGCTGGAGTGAAATAAGAAGAAGACAAAGTAGACAGATAGCAACACATCTAGTTATACGTTTGAACGATCCTGCTTTGATAGTTTTACTGATAGAAATCAGCAACAGCCTTGAATGTGTTGCTGAAAAGTAAACCAGCAACAAAATGGAAAATGCATATTCGGGAAGAAATGGGGTTGCTGGAGTGCAATAAAAGAAGGCAAAGTAGGTAGATAGCAACACATCTAGTTATACGTTTGAACGATCCTGCTTTGATAGTTTTGCTGATAAGGAAATCAGCAACAAAAATGGAAAAATACATACCTCGGGAAGAAGTGGTATTGCTGGAGTGGAATGACAAGCAGAATAAAGTAGGCGCATAGGAACGCACGCAGATACACGTTTGAACGATCCCACTTTGAAAGTTTTGCTAATAAGGAAATCAGCAACAGAAATGGAAAAATGCATATCTTAAGAGGAAGTGGTATTGCTGGAATAGAATGAGAAGCAGAATAAAAGTAGACGCATAGCAACATACCCATATATACGTTTGAACGACCCGCCTTGAATGTGTTGCTGAAATGTAAACCAGCAACAAAATGGAAAATGCATATTTCGGAAAGAAATGGGGTTGCTGGAGTGCACTAAGAAGAAGGCAAAGTAGGCAGATAGCAACACATCTAGTTATACGTTTGAACGATCCTGATTTGAAAGTTTTGCTGAGAAGGAAATCAGCAACAGAAATGGAAAATGAATATCTCAAGGTGAAGTGGTATTGCTGGAATAGAATGAGAAGCAGAATAAAAGTAGACGCATAGCAACATACCCATATATACGTTTGAACGACCCCGCCTTGAATGTGTTGCTGAAAAGTAAACCAGCAACAAAAATGGAAAATGCATATTTCGGAAAGAAATGGGGTTGCTGGAGTGCACTAAGAAGAAGGCAAAGTAGGCAGATAGCAACACATCTAGTTATACGTTTGAACGATCCTGCTTTGATAGTTTTGATGAGGAGGAAATCAGCAACAGAAATGGAAAAATGCATATCTCAGGAGGAAGTGGTGTTGCTGGAGTGGAATGAGAAGCCGAATAAAGTAGACGCATAGAAACATACGCAGATATACGTTTGAACGATCCGCCTTGAATGTATTGCTGCAAAGTAAACCAGCAACAAAATGGAAAATGCATATCTTGGGAAGAAATAGGGTTGCTGAATAAGAAGTAGGGTAAAGTAGGCAGATAGCAACACATCTAGTTATACGTTTGAACGATCCTGCTTTGAAAGTGCTGTTAAAAACGATTGAACAATTTGAAAAATTTATATCTCCAGAAGAGCTCGTATTGCTAAGGTGGAATAAAAACCGTGTTAATTAGGCATATATCAACAGAAGCAGTTAAGGTTATTCTATTTCCAATATGTACCTGAGAAGAAAATCACAAAAAATGCACATCTCGGGAAGAAGTGGTGTTGCTGGAGTGGGATAAGAAGCACGATAAAGTAGACACATAGCAACAGACGTAGGTATACGCTTGAACTATCCCGCTTTGAGTGTGTTGCTGAGAAGGAAATCAGCAACAAAAATGGAAAAATGCATATCTCGGGAAAAGTAGTGTTGTTGGAGTGGAATAAGACAGCATAAAGTAAACACATAGCAACACATATAGGTATAGGTTTGAATAATTCCGCTTTGAACGTTTTGCTGAGATTGAAATCAACAATAAAACTGGAAAAACGCATATCTCAGGAAGTAGTTTTGCTGGAGTGGAATGAAAAGCAGAATAAAGTATACGCATAGCAACACACGCAGATACACATTTGAACAATCCCACTTTGAAAGTTTTGCTGAGAAGGAAATCAGCAACAGAAATGGAAAAATGCATATCTCAAGATGAAGTGGTATTACTGGAGTGGAATGAGAAGCAAAATAAAGTAGACGCATAGCAACATACGCATATATACGTTTGAACGACCCCGCATTGAATGTGTTGCTGGAAGGTAAACCAGCAACAAAATTGAAAATGATTATTTTGAGAAGAAATGAGGTTGCTGGAGTGCACTAAGAAGGAGGCAAAATAGGCAGATAGCAACACATCTAGTTATACGTTTGAACGATCCTGCTTTGATAGTTTTGCTGATAAGGAAATCAGCAACAGAAATGGAAAATGCATATCTTAGAGGAAGTGGTGTTGCTGGAGTCGAATGAGAAGCAGAATAAAGTAGACGCATAGCAACATACGCAGATATACGTTTGAACGATCCCGCCTTGAACGTATTGCTGCAAAGTAAACCAGCAACAAAATGGAAATGCATATCTTGGGAAGAAATAGGGTTCCTGGAGTTATAAGAAGTAGGGTAAAGTAGGTAGATAGCAACACATGTAGTTATACGTTTGAACGATCCTGCTTTGAAAATGCTGCTAAAACAATTGAACAATTTGAAAATTTATATCTCCAGATGAGCTCGTGTTGCTCGTGGAATAAAACCGTTAATTAGACATATATCAACAGAAGCAGTTAATGGTTATTCTATTTACAATATGTAGCTGAGAAGAAAATCACAAAAAATGCACATCTCGGGAAGAAGTAGTGTTGCTGGAGTGGAATAAGAAGCAGATAAGTAGACACATAGCAACACACGTAGGTATACGTTGAGCTAATCCTGCTTTGAATGTGTTGCTGAGAAGGAAATCAGCAACAAAATGGAAAATGCATATCTCAGGTAAAGTAGTGTTGTTGGAGTGGAATGAAAATGCAGATAAAGTAAACACATAGCAACACATGTAGGTATAGGTTTGAATAATTCCGCTTTGAACGTTTTGCTGAGATGAAATCAACAACAAAACTGGAAAATGCATATCTCAGAGAAGTGTTTTGCTGGAGTGGAATGAAAACAGAATAAAGTATACGCATAGCAACACACGCAGATACACGTTTGAACGACCCACTTTGAAAGTTTTGCTGAGAAGGAAATCAGCAACAGAAATGGAAAATGCATATTCCCAAGATGAAGTGGTATTACTGGAGTGGAATGAAAGCAGAATAAAGTAGACGCATAGCAACAGTACGCATATATACGTTTGAACGACCCGCCTTGAATGTGTCGCTGAAAAGTAAACCAGCAACAAAATGGAAAATGCATATTTTCGGGAAGAAATGGGTTGCTGGAGTGCTAGAATAGAAAGTAGGCAGATAGCATACACATCTAGTTATACGTTTGAACGTATCCTGCTTTGAAAGTGCTGTAAAAACATTGAACAATTTGAAAAATTTATATCTCCAGAAGAGCTGTGTTGCTGAGGTGGAATAAAACTGAGTAATCAGACATATACAACAGACAGTTAATGGTTATTACTATTTCCTTAATATGTGCTGAGAAGGAAACACAAAATGAAAATACATACTCGGGAAGAAGTGGTGTTGCTGGAGTGGGATAAGAAGCACGATAAAGTAGACACATAGCAACAGACGTAGGTATACGCTTGAACTATCCCGCTTTGAATATGTTGCTGAATAGTAAATCAGCAACAAAAATAGAAAATGCATATCTCGGGAAGAAATGGTGCTGCTGGAGTGGAATAGGAAGCAGGGTAAAGTGGACAGATAGCAACACATGTAGTTATCCGTCTGAACGATCCCGCTTTGAACGTTTTGCTGAGAAGGAAATCATCAACAAAATTTGAAAAAATTATATATCGGGAAGGGTTTGTATTGCTAAGGTGGAATAAAAAACAGGATAAATTAGACATCTAGCAACACAAGTAAGTAATGGTTTAGATAATCCACCTTTCAATGTCTGTTTATCTCGTTGCTAAGGTGGAATAAGAAGCAAGTGGAAGCAGAATTTATACCAGCAGCATTCTGATTAAACATTAATCCCGACTAAAAAGATTTCTAGAATTATAATAACTTCTCCAAAAAACCTTCGCAAAATTTAGTGTCTCATCGATTATCCTTGAACGAAAGTAAAATTCGAGTTCATTTTAATTGGTAATCAGCATAAAATACCTAATGCATAACGGGATTAATTGATTATCTCGCGAAAGTACAGTTAGATTATGCACAAAATTAACATATTAAAATTTTGAAAGTGAACATAATATACAATATTTAAATAATTTTCCGGTACCCTCAAAGAAGTTGACCTTTACCCCACCCGCACCTGCATTCACAGGTGTCCTTAAGTACCACCTGAGTACTGATTTAGTGATTATTTCAGAAGATTAATAATCGTCTTGTTCACGATGACCATACCAGAAAAAATCAAGTACAACACAGGTGTTTATATGAGATTTAAACTTTGAACGCTCCCATTTTTCTAATATTATAATCATGTTCCAGGTGTTTGCACGGATTGTTTGCCTCGCAATTAATTGATAAAAAACGGACACTCAGCAGTATTACTTGTAAAAACTTTAATGAACAATTAATTCTTGCGTTATTATTAAGGTCATTATGGATACCTTGTAACTATTTCTATATAAATTAATTTACCTTTGAATGTGTACCTTGTAATAAACAAAATGCAGGTGTTTCATATTTGATTTAAAGGTTAAATCCATTGCCAAAAAAAAAACTAAATCTTATTTTAAATTCCAACACAGTATTATGATACAAACTAGAAAAACGTATATATTTTATCTCGCTTGTTCTCCTTTTTGTAATCACGTACCTACAACAAAAACTGTTACCACAATCTAAAATACTTTAAAACAGTCGTTACGTTATCAAAAATAATGTAATAAATTTCACTTTAATCTAAAAAAGTGAAAAGGTAATGGTTAAGTAGCGTTAACAATTTAATTCAAGCGGTATGCAAGATTTATTACTTAAAACAATACAATACCCCATAAATGTCTGAGCTAAAAATATATTTTCAGATAAGTAGGGGTGATATACCGGCACACGTTTTTCTACCTTACTGCTCGTCGGTCAAAAGTTTTATATAGTCCAAAACAGCTTAAAAAATTTTAATCTCAATTCAGTTTTAATAAAAAAGAAATAACACTTACTACCTTTAGTGAAATGTTTAATTAGTAAAATAAAATATCTGGTGTGGAACCTACAAAATGGAAATTAAATGAAATGAAATAATTTTAATAACAATTTGTTTAGGATCATTATACAACCTTTTTTATAAGAACTTCATTACGAAAATAGGCAACATTGGAAATTTAAATCAATTATCTATGTCATACAGACGTTTCATGACGGATAGAGGTTAATAGACATCTAGATGCTAACTTAAATTAAAAGAAATGAGATATTTTTAATTTCAATTTTTTTAGGATAACTATGCAACCTCTTTTTATAAGTTCATACCGAAAACAGGCAACACTGTAAAAACAAAACAATAATCTATATGAGAATGACGTTTAAACCTTCATGTCAGATAGGGATAAGAGATACACGTTAACGTAAAAAAAATCCCACAGCCTCCCGCTTCTATAAAAATATCGATAATACCTACAGCGTTAGCATATTCAATCATACCTATACAATGTGTCCCAAATTCGCTTCTCTATAAAGGGATCACGGCTTCTGTTATACTTACGGCGAAGGTTAAATGGGGAAAATTTTAGAGGAAGCTTAGAGCATTCGATATCCGGTTTCAGATTTACGATCGGTAATGTAGATTTTGAAAATATCCGCGAAAAACCGAAAATGGCGGATTTCGATTTTCGCCAGTAAATCCGAAATGGTTAATTTGGCAGCTGTCACAATGTGAGATTATTCGGACACTTTTTTAAGACGAATAAGATGGCGTGTATGACATGTCACAATCGTCTTTTGTTATCCCACAATCTGCCTCAACTTTCATATTTCTTGTTGCCGCCGTATTGGATTTTTCGATTTTTTGAAAGAGCGCAATATTTCCAGTTTAGTGATGTCTCACAACTGCATAAAAGGTTAGAGTTTCATCGAAATATCACACTTTCTAAAGTTAGGTCTTATTTATTATTAGTAGGCCATGATTTATTTGTCACAAAATAACATTAATAAATAATGTATAAAATTCTTTGAATTTTCAATAAAACATGAAATTAAATAACGACCTCTCAACAAGACAGATGTTTTGGGACATATTCCCAGCTATGAGTGTGTGACGTCCATTTACATCGATACATTTTTGACAATTGGTGACTGTTTTTCATACAACCCTAGCAAGTGTATTTCCGTTAAGACTATTTCTAAATGTATCCAAAACTCCCTGTCTCAGGATTTCTATGGTCGCAGGAGTATCAAACTCGTAGACCTCATTCTTTGTGTGACCCCAGAGGTAGAAATCCAAGGGCGAAAGGTCAGGGGATCTAGGAGGCCAAGATATTGGACCATTTAATGCAATAATTCTTTCATCAAACTGCTCCCTTAAGAAGTTCCTGACTTGAATGGTGTTATGTTGAAACCAGGTTCTTCAGAACTCATCTTCGGTGAGAGTATCTCGTAAAGCCGGCACAACCTGGTTTCGCAAAAGCTCTAGGTACCTCTGTCCGTTTAAGTTATAGTCAAACAAAAATGATCCTATAAGTCGATTTCCTGCAATGATTAATAATTTATAATACATAGGTGCCCAATTAAAATAGGTAAGTTAGATTAAATTACCAATAATCCCACACCAAACGTTACTTCCAAATCTGGTCTGTAGACGTCTCTGTGCCACTTCTTAAGGGTGTTCTACAGCCCAATGATGAATGTTGTGCTTATTAAAAACTCCACAATTCGTAAACCTACTCTCATCAGACTACAAGACATGATTAACAAAATCGGGATTTTCATTACACATTCTAGTATACCACTCGCAGAAGCGCATTCGTCTTGGAAAATCAGTTTCCTTAAGTCCTTGAACTATTGTGGGTTTGTATGGATAGTAGTTATTCTTTTTTAACACTCTTTGTATGTTTGATTTTGACACACGAATTTCCCGTTCTACCGTTCTTACCGATGCACTGGGGTTTTCGTTGACAGCTTGTAAAATGTTCCTGTCACGATTTTCATTATCAATATTGTATCCGCTTATAGGTTGTTCGAAGGCCCCATAGTTAATTAAATTAATTACAATTTTTCTGAAGTGGGTTTTATGAGGCTGCCGTCGTTCGGGGTACATCTCCAAATACCTCGCTGAGGTAATGTCGGCGTTTCTGTTTGACTGCAAATAAAGCGCTAACATGTCAAACTTTTCTTCATTTGAATAGGAAATACCGGCCATTTTCAACAGGCTTTTACAATTTGTGTGTCACGTTTATGATTTTAATGACAGAAAAGCGTATTACTTATGAAAACGCTGCTTTGAATTATTTAACGTCAAAGTCAGAGCCACCTTATATGGAAAAAATGAAACCCAATTTTACTGACAAATAAATCATGTCCTACTAATAATCATAAATAAAACCTAACTTTAGAAAGTGTGATATTTCGATGAAACTCTAATCTTTTATGCACTTGTGAGACATCACTAAACTGGAAATATTGCGCTCTTTCCAAAAATCGAAAAATCCAATATGGCGGCCATAAGAAAAATGAAAGTTGAGGCAGATTGTGGGATAACAAAAGACGATTGTGACATGTCACACACGCCATCTTATTCGTCTTAAAAAATTGTCCGAATAATCTCACATTGTGACAGCTGTCAAATTAATCATTTCGGATTTACTGGCAAAAACGAAATCCGCCATTTTCGGTTTTTCACCGATATTTTCAAAACCAATTGACCGATCGTAAATCTGAAACCGGATATCGAATGCTCTAAGCTTCCTCTAAAACTTTCCCCCTTTAACCTTTGCCGTAAGTATAACAAGAGCCGAGATCACTTTATAGAGAAGCGAATTTGGGACACATTGTATAATTTTTACATTTATTTCGCTTTACGTTAAAAAACTTTATAAAGAACATTTATGTAAAAATTATGATTAATTTTATTAAATACACATATAAAAAGTTTACCTCGAGTAGGATTTGAACCTACGACCTGTACTTTGCTGGAGTACCACGCTAACCAACTTATATAAAAACATTTATGTAAAATTAAATTTTCTTTAAAAAATACGTCCACAGTTTTCCTTATAAAATTAATCCTTACTCA
>JARFJB010001511.1:152500-205000 GCA_036346205.1 Vesta saturnalis
CAACAATTTAAGCCTATTTATTCTCAATAAAGCTCTATACAGAGCGTGTAAGTTGAGTACTTGGATTATGACAGAAAGTAAAGTTGTATTGTCTGGAAATGTGATCTGCTTGTCTGATCATTCCATGAGCACCTTGACACCAACGAAAATTCATTACAAATTCCTTACCCTCCTTTTCCGCCACCGTCCACTTTGTTGCCTTTCTCTTATAGCTTTAAAAGATTTTTTTAACATTAAATCCAGGGTTCATAGCAAAATCATCTGGTTGGGTGGTATTCAAATAGTCGTACAATAACAGCAGAAACGATTAAGGAATAGGTTATCGCTGCACTATGTTGCTGAACTCATACAGTATATTCAGAAGTGCCTAATTAATGCTCTGATTAGCAAAAATGTAGCATTGACATGATTGTCATATACTTGAAAAATACGGCTCTTTTAATCCCATGTGATTGTTAAAACTCGTAAAATTATAAAGCAAACGTAAACCTTTTGTCTAAGGATTGAACTCAAACAGGTAAACATTTTTGCAGTAACTATGAATCATAGAGGACTATTAAAATATTTATTTAAGTTGTCACGGCTCGCGACAATAATAAAACAGATTTGCTAAATAAATATTAAATGATAAAGAAATAACTATAACTCGGAAAGCTAAAAAAAAAAATAATAATTGAATCATTTGGTCGCTAATAAATAACAGCAAGTAAGGTGAGGGCGCGTAGCCAGGAATCGCGTATGGAGCAATATGGTTGAAACGTGGTGTGATTGAAGGGTAGGTAAGAGAAAAATGTACACGTATATATGTACATTTTATAATTCATACAGTAAGTATACGATCTATTATTTATATCTATCTATTATGTCGTGACAGCAGACAAATAACTGTCCGGTAGTAGGACTATACCGTTAGTAGGGAATGCTACATTGTCCGGGGCACGATTTGGCCAGTAACCGGTCTGCTCGCTATGGTATTACTCAAGAGAACAATATAATTGCCTCGGATCGACCCGGCTACAAGGGGCGGTCAAGGCCGAAACAGACAGGCCCCGTTGCTAACGACTGTGCAAGGAAGGAATAGCGAGTATGTACGTGGAATGTTAGAGGTATGCATGGTAAAGAATTTGAAATTGCGATTGTAATATACGAAAGACACCTTGATATTCTGTGTGTATCAGAGACAAAGCGCAAAGGAAAGGATGCTGTGGAGATGGAGGATAGCAGCCTGACACTATGGTCAGGAGTTGAGACTGAAGTACATGGCGCAAAAGGAGTTGCGATGATCATAAGTGAAAGAGCGAAATGACGTGTTAAACAGTACGAATTGGCATCTCCCAGGGTAATATGGGTTAGAATGAAAGTGAAGTTTCGAAGAATGTATTGCATGCTATGCACCGGTGAATGAAGAAAGAGATCAGGAGCATGAGAACTTCTGGAATGAAGTAGAGAACGTGTTGAACGTATGTAAGCCAAATGAAAAAGTGATGATAGTGGAGGATATGAACGGATGGGTGAGTGTACAAAGAGAACATGGTGATCGCGTTCTAGGAAAGTTCGGAGACCAAAGAGTCAATGAGAATGGTGAATACTTGCTGAACATCTGTACGGAGAGAAGCCTGTTGGTTTCCAATACGTGGTTTAAACATAAAAATGTGCATATGTATACATGGCAAAGAGGTGATTCTAAAAGTATGATAGACTTGATAGTGTATGATGAACGACTTAGAAACCTGGTGAAAGACACAAAAGTAATGCGCGGATCGGAGTGTGGATCGGACCACTGTTTGGTTGTATCGAGAGTGTGTTTAGGCCAAAAGTGGGTCTGGAGAAGGAAAGCAAACGTAGTGTGAACGTCCAGAATTAGGGTTAACAAACTAGTGGATAATGGTGCGGTGTGAGTAAAGAGTTGAATGTGAATGAAACAGTGTAGAACGAACAAATAAAAGACACTGACGTTGAAAGTGCGTGGATAAGCTTGAAAAACTCTGCTGTCAATTGTGCCGTGCGAATATGTGGAAGAGCGACTGTAGGTAGACAGAAAAAAACGTGCTTGGTGGAATGAGTCGGTAAAAAAGGCAGTATGTAAGAAAAAAGATGCGTACATGGCAATGATTGCTGCAAAAGAATGAGACTGAGAAGAAGCGACTGTATGAGGTGTACAGATTAAGAAACAAAGAAGCGAAGGAGGCAGTAAGAATAAGTAAAGAGGAAGTGATAGCTGTGGAAGGAGAGAAAATGCAGAATGATTTTGAGCGAAACAAAAAACTTCTGGAAATGGGTCAAAAATACGAAACGTGGCCCAAAACAGATCGCTGCTGGATTGATGAATATGAGCAACGAAATAGTATGAGACGATTGTGAAGTGAGGCAATGCTGACAAGAATATTCCGGAAAGCTGTACAGTAGTGAGGAAAGTAAGCCTGAAGGGTTACATAAGGAGAATCTAGAAGGAATGATGAATGAAGCTAAGAAGGATATTGGAGTAAATGAGGTAGAGAAAACGGTAGGAAGGTTGAAAAACGGCAAAGGAGCAGGAGTAGATGAAATCACTGGTGAAATGCTAAAGTATGGTGGTGCAAAGCTTATACGAAGATTGCGTGAATTATTCAATGTATGCATTATGTGTGGAAAAGTGCTGAGAGATTGGAAGAGCGCGATCATTGTACCAATGTATAAGGATAAGGGGAAAAAGAGTGATTGTAAGAACTACAGAGGAATAAGTTTGGGCAGCATGCCTGGTAAAGTATTTGGAAGAATACTGATTGATAGAGTACGAGAAACTGCACAAACTAAGATTTGGGATGTGCAAGGTGGCTTCATGCCAGGGAGAAGATGTGTCGATCAGATGGTTGCTCTGCAGCAGGTGATCGTTTAAAGGTAAAAAGGAAGTTGTACTGTGCGAGTGTAGTCTGGAGAAAGCATATGACAGAGTGAATAGGGAGAAGTTGTGGGAAATATTAAATGAATATGGTGTAAATAAACGTTTAATAAATGGAATAAGGGCAGTACACAACGGTAGTCGGGCATGTGTTGGGATGAGAGGACGTGTGCGTGAAGACTTTAATATTGAGCAAAAAGTGCGACAAGGCTGTGTGATGTCACCGTGGTTGTTCAATGTATACATGGATAAATATGTAAGAGAAGCATGTACCGATATAAATGGTGTAATGGTTGGTGACGTAAATGTACGACTTCTGGTGTATGCAGATGACAGTCTTATTAAGTGACAGTGCGGATGAGCTGCAAAGCGCTCTGAGGAAGTTTGATACAGTCTGTGAGAGCATGGACCTAAAGGTAAACGTGAATAAAACTAAGATTGTGGTGTTCAATCGGGAAGGTGGAAAGGAGAGTAGAGTATTTACTCTGCAAGATGAAATTGTGGAGCAAGTGCACGAGCTGGTATATCTCGGTAGAATGTTTACTGCAGATGGTACAATGGAGGGCCAGATTGGACGAAGGGTCAATGCTGGAAGGAAAGTGATTGAAAGTATGTGAACGATAATGAGAAATGAAAGTATGAGCCTAGCTGCGAAACGAGCAATCTATAATGGCGTATCCGTCCCGTCAGTACTGTATGGAAGTGAGACATGGGTATGTCAAAAAAAGCACGAAAGAAAAATAAATGCCGTGAGTATGAGATTCCTGAGAAGCGCATGTGGTAAAACGAGAAGGGACAAGATAAAAAATGAATGAATAGTGGCGGCGTGTGGTGAGGAAAAGACGATGATGGATAGATATAAAAGTAGTACATTACGTTGGTTTGGCAACATTGAGGGAATGAACAACGCAAGATTAATGAAACAAATATATGTGGGTGAGGAAGGGCCGGGCCTGGTAGGCCGCGTAAAACTTGGCTGAATGTAGTAGAGTGTATGATAAAGGAAAGAAAGATAAGGAGTTTTAAAAATAAAAGGGCATGTCTGAGACAATGTATGAATCTTGCGGAAGCTAGGGAGGTATGCGGAGATAGGAAGGCATGGAGAAAGATTGTGAATGAAAAATAAATAAGAGACAGGGATTGTTTTATGATTCAAATGTCTAATAATACTTTAGGAATTAGCAGTTACTCTGGTAAGCAGTGTGAGAGAATCACAGAGTCTTAAAAAAAGTAATATGATCAAACACGTTACTTCTAATAACCTTCGGCCTAGGCAATATATGTTAACTTAACAAGTTTTTTTGTACGTTGTAAAGTAGCAATATTACGTAAAAAACATGTTTGTGCTTCTAACTCGCCCTAAACAACAAAAATTAATTACATTGCAAATGGTATTTCCTAAACAAGCAAAGAGTTTTATTAATAGTGAAGTCTTTTGTATCTTGCAAAATAATGGTTGTTTACTATTACGTAAAATAACATTTTTGTAATGATTACTCACCCTGTACAACAAAATTGCATTTTTCCATTGCGAATGGTATCTCCTAAATAAACGATAACTTTTATCAAGAGTGACTTTTTTTGTACCCGCCTTGTATAACAAATTTTTGTGTGGATGGTGTTTTCTGAATAAGAAAAAAACTTTTAACGAGAGTATCTTTTCTTCGTATCTTGCTTTCTGTACTTTTCACTCATCCTGTATAACAAACGTGATTTTTTGCATTACGTGCGGTATTTTCTAAAAAAGCAAATCATTTTATTACGAGTGACTTTCTCATATCTTGCAAAATTATGCTCGTTTACTATTACGTAAAATAATATTTTTGTACTTTTTACGCATCCTACACAACGTTAATTTTTTTATTGCAAATGGTATTGCTTCAACAAGCAAAAACTTTTATTAAGAGCAACTTTTCCGTTTCTTACAAAATAATGTTCGTTTACTATTACGTAAAATAACATTTTGGTACTTTTTCCCCACCCTGTGCAACAAAATTGAATTTTTTCATTTCGACCCCGATTTACTAAATAAGCAAAAACTTTTAATAAAAATAATTGTTTTCGTATCTTGCAAAATGAAGTCTGTTTAGTCTTTGCAAAACAACACTTTTGTACTTTTTACTCACCCTGTACAACAAAATTAAGAGCAACTTACAATATAGTAGACGTTTACTATTATTTTTGTACTTTTTACGCACCCTGTATAACAAAATTGCATTGTTTTCATTGCGAATGGTATCTGCTCAACAAGCGATAATTTTTTTTCGGTAACTTGCAAAATGAAGTTCGTTTACTCTTACGCGAAATATTTTTGTACTTTGTACTCACCCTGTACAACAAAATTAAATTTTTTGTGTGTATGGTACTTTCTAAGTAAGAAAAACTTTTAATGAGAGTTGTCTTTTGTTCGTATCTTGCAAAATAAAATTTTTGTACTTACTGTACAACAAACGTAATTTTTTGCATTACGAGCAAAATTATGCTCGTTTACTATCCTGTAAAATAATATCTTTGTACTTTTTGCTCACCCTGTACAACAAAATCGAATTTTTTTATTGCTAGTGCTATTTACTTGAGAGGCAAAAACATTGATTAAGAATGGCTTGTTTACTCTTAAGAAAAATAACATTTTTGTACTTCTTACTCACCCTGTACAACAAAATTGAATTTTTTCATTGCAATTGGTATTTCTTAAACAAGCAAAAACTTTTATTACGAGCAATTTTTGCCTTTATTGCAAAATAATGTTCGTTTACTATAACGTAAAATAACATTTTTGTACTTTTTACTCGCCCTGTACAACAAAATTGAATTCTAATAGAAAAAACTTTTGTTGAGGGTAGCTTTTGTTCGTTTCTTAACAATTTTCACTGTGTTCCCATCCTGTAGAATAAAAGTGAATTTGTTCATTGCGAGTTTCTATCTGAAGAAGCAAAAATTTTTATTGAATGATTTTTTCAATTTTTGACTCATTTTCCACCTACGGACATACTGTAAAATGTGTTTGCAATTGTACAGGGTGTCCCAACGATAGAGTAAAGTAAGTTTATGCTTAACTAGAATTATTTGTGTAAATATTGTATGGACCATGGGGTAGAGGTAAGAAGTGTGCATTTTTTTAAAATATTGGAAGTTATACAGGGTGTGCCAGAAAAGCAGGACGTGAAAAAGTATGATTTTTTAAATAGAACACCCGTATTTGATTTTAGTTTTAATTCTACGTGTCCATACAAACATATTTTGTCATACAAAATATTGGCTGAAAGTTTTTAGTTCTTGAGATATTCGCGTTTAAAGATTATTATGGTCATTTTCGTGGGGTTGATGAATGGGCAATTGTTCCGTTATTTCACAATAAAAAATTGATATTTCGTGTGAAAATGAGTGATATTATACTAACGTTTAGACCGAGTAGTATTTCTAATTTTCTCAACAGGGTGTTTGTTATAACCATTCAAATTTGAAAATTCTCAAATTAAAAAATCAGTTTTTTAATTGCACACCTATATATTTTATTTCATTTTATTCGGGATTAAAAATCTATCATTTTTGTCAAATATATCCTATATCTATCTTTGATAGTTTTCGAGGAATTTCGATTTTTCTCACTAGCTACGTTACATACGATACTATAACATTATTGTGGATCGTGGTAGCCATGGAAAACAATTGCGACGAAATAAAACAAACCACCTAAGCGAGAATATTAACAGTTTTTATTAATGAGAAACAGTAATTCAATAATTATTCAACATTGCGTCTTAGTAAATGCTCAAATAGGCGGCCTTCTTGCTGAATACACATATTGAGCTAATGTTCTAGATTGAACTCACTTGGGGATTTTCTTGAATATTTAATAATATTTCAAGTTCTTTTTCTTCATTAGCTGCCCTTTTATTAACAACTTTACGTTTGAAGTATTTAACACTACCGCTAGAATCAAATCTATCCATCAAATTTTCCAAGACAACAGTAGTAGGTATTCGACGTTCAGGATATTTCATTTTGTAGATTCGTTGTGCCAATAAAGGGTTTTTTTCAGCCTCGTCCAACACGTATATCATATCAATTAATTCATTTGTCGAATAATCCATAATTGATACAAGAATTGATAACAAGTTAAATGCGAAAACGACAAATATAGTATGTGTTTATTTTGACAAGTAGGAAACCTTTGTATCTTAGTAACGCAATTATTATTTTCCATGGCTACCAAGATCCATGCAATGCAATGTTATCGAAAATAAAGTAGCTAGTGTGAAAAAATCGAAATTACTCGAAAACTATCAAAGATAGATATAGGATATATTTGACAAAATGATAGATTTTTAATCCCGAATAAAATGAAATAAAAATATATAGGTGTGCAATTAAAAAAACTGATTTTTTAATTTGAGAATTTTCAAATTTGAATGGTTATAACAAACACCCTGTTGAGAAAATTAGAAATACTACTCGGTCTAAACGTTAGTATAATATCACTCATTTTTCACACGAAATATCAATTTTTTATTGTGAAATAACGGAACAATTGCCCATTCATCAACCCCACGAAAATGACCATAATAATCTTTAAACGCGAATATCTCAAGAACTAAAAACTTTCAGCCAATATTTTGTATGACAAAATATGTTTGTATGGACAAAATATATATATATATATATATATATATATATATATATATATATATATATATATATATATATTTCCATACATTTAAATTGCATATAAATAAATTAATGTAGGAGTGCATATTTAAACATTTTATAGTGCATATTTTGACATTTTAAGGTGCATAGAAGTCTGGCCTTTAAATTATTGCTCGATACTAAATGTCATAATTTCTGAAAATTTTCGAGAAGGCTGTGTAACGTCAATCTTCAGTTGAGATGGATTTCTACTTTTTTTATTTTGTTAGTCTTGGATTCATTTAAATATTAACCTATATTTAATATAAATTAAAATGTTAGATTATACTACCAAAAATGTTGTTTGTATACTAAATATTTTTGGAATTCTGCATAAATTGACTAATTTCTCATAAACACCAAAAATAAATTTAAATATGTAAGTTTAGAAATCACTACGTTCGCGGTTTTTATCTGTCAGCGTGTCATCATCGAAACCACTTAAATTCTCGAATGGAATTTATATGTGAGGAATCGTGGGAAAGAAAAAGTCAATCAAAATTACGAATAGGTAATACTAAAAATTAATTAAAATTCTTATAATAATTATCGCCGGATCAAAAAAGTATTTGCGTCGTGAATGTACGTATATCACAAATAAGATCTACCTTTTGGATTCATATTGGTTTGGTCCATGATAAAGCAGGAGTGCAGGTGTTACTCAGACTCGCTGGCGCCGCCGCGAATTCCTTGCGGCGCACACGTGCATGTTGTGCTGGATACAATTCCTATAGACATCGCTGACCATATAGAATTATTGATTTGATGACACATTGTGGGACTTGCCAGATAACATTATATCATGACTTGCTTATTGTGCACCTAATGAATATGCTAATTACATACAAAAACCGCTTACTTTATAAATGACACAAATAACACTATGCTAATGGTAAACAAATTTTTCTCTTTGTTGTCGTCAATATTAGGACGGTTTCATATTTATTCTCATTCGAAACTGAAGCACGTAATTACATTCAAATGTATTGCCAAATATATATTTATGATCCTAGAAAGCACAATTTTACATAATTTACTACTATATTTTATTGTTTCTATTTTATAATGAGAAGTAGCCATTCATTTTTAAAGTGAAATTTAGTTCTAAAAAAAATCATAAATAAACAGTAGCCCAACTAGCATTGCGATTTACTTTGCTTAATGTACGATAAAACCAGAATCGTTTTTCGCAAACTGTAATATATATATATATATATATATATATATATATATATATATATATATATATATATATATATATATATATATATATGCAGGGTGTTACAAAAAAGTAGGCCAATCCGTTAATCGCATATTCTTTGGGACAAAATAAGCGGACTTTTCTTATGTCACTTTTCATTTGTACGCTTCCTTTTCGATATACAGGGTGTCAAACTTCACTTATTAGATGTGTATTTTTTTATTATCTCTGGTGTGTTTTAAGATATCGTTTTCAAATTCGATACAAATCTTACTCTTTTCTAAGTGCACCTTCTGTATGATTTTAAGTAAAAAATTCGAAGAACTAATAGAAAAATAAGAGGGGTGTGGTAACCTTTAACCCCCCAATTTTTTCTGACGAACGCCTATGAACGTCGCATCCATTTTTATAGTAGTTTGATGATTTATCTAACTTTTTTGGCTCTTGTAAACTTTTGATTTTATGCTTCCTTCATGACATACTTTTAGTTATTCGACTAGGTGTTGCGATTTTTTTAACAATTTTTTTATTTTATTAATCATAATAAATTCATAATAATAACTTAGAACAATCAATTGTGCTAATAATTATAATACGAAGTTGGATGCAAATAATTAAATTAAATGTTCGATGTGTCCAACGCCTTCGCGAATGCACCTTCTGGCTCTTTTTATAACTGAAAACCGAATATTTTGGAAAATATTCGGTTTCAATCTAAATACCTCTGCACCTTCTGCGATTTTGATTTATTATTATTTATAATGCAAAATAAATTTGAAAATACGCTTATCTTAAAGTTCGTAACAATATCTGTCAATTACTTCTCTTGTGTTTTAGCTTTATTTGCAACGGTTTCAAAGATATTTGAATTTGAAAATTCGGCTTATTTTTAGTTTTTCTAAATAACTACGAAAGTTGGCAACACTGATCAAAACTCAAATCGTCATTTGATTGGTCTTGAAATTCTGCCCAATATTGCTAATTTAACCGACTCTGTAACTGTTATAATAACAAAGTTACCCATAGAAGCTTAGTTAAAAATAAATCCATAATAATGGCTTAAAACAGTCAGTTGAGTTAATAATTCAATACTACGTCGCATACAAAAAAAATTTAATGTTCGATGCGTCCACAGCCTTCGCGATTGCACCTTTTTATTTTTTTAAATAATTGAAAACCTAATATTTTTTATACGTCTTGTCAAATGTTTGTCAAATTAATCCCTGTAAAAATTTCGAACGACTATTGAGTTCAAACGCTAAACTGAATAATAAGGTACGGCCAATAGCGAGAATATTTTGGAATTTTCTGAAATGACTGATATGATTTTAATTATGGGTAAGATTTCAAATAAAATCTCTAGATTGTACAAGGAAATTTTTCTTAAGTTTAGTACGCCGCCTAAGAGACACTGGAAAATTCAACGAATAGGAACATGTGGACGGCCACGTAAAATTACACCAAATCAAGAGGAACAAATTTTACAAATAGTTGAACAAAATCCGGGTACTAGTACTATGATTATAGCTCGACAGATTGGAAATGATATAAATTCCACAGACGTGCATAGCATTTTAAAACGTCACTCATTACATCCATATCAGGTGCAAAGAATACAGAACTTATTGCCGCAAGATTTTCAGGCAAGAAACATCTTTTGCAACTGGCTCTGTAATGAAAATAACTATAACCGCCGGTTTATTAGATCCATTTTATTTTCGGTTAAAGCTACCTTTACGCGAAATGGTATAACGAATATCCACAACACCCATGTTTGGGTAGATGAAAATCCAAGAGACCAGTCATCAAGTAAATTTTATAGTAAACGTGTGGGTAGGAATTCTAGACAATTTACTTTTGGGTCCGGTATTTTTGCCACCAAACTTAAATGCCGAACATTATTTATTTTTTTTACAAAATGAGTTTCAAATTTACTTGATGACGTACCTATAGCTATTCGTCAAAATATGTGGTTTCAACTTGACGGAGCTCCGCCACATTATGGCGATAATGTTCAGAACCACTTGAACCAATATTTCCCTAATCACTGGATTGGTCGGGGACAGGATGCGCCTATTCATTGGCCACCTCTTCCCCCGACTTAAGTCCACTGGACTTCAGTTTTTGGGGATTCATGAAAAATTTTGTTTATACGGTTCCAATAATAAATCCAAATCAATTGAGGGA
This sequence comes from Vesta saturnalis, assembly GCA_036346205.1. Classification (NCBI taxonomy): domain Eukaryota; kingdom Metazoa; phylum Arthropoda; class Insecta; order Coleoptera; family Lampyridae; genus Vesta; species Vesta saturnalis. The sequence goes on from JARFJB010001511.1 coordinate 163,456, forward strand.
TCGCATAGCAGAAGGTGCAGAGGTATTTAGATTGAAACCGAATACTTTCCAAAATATTCGGTTTTCAGTTATAAAAGAGCCAGAAGGTGCATTCGCGAAGGCGGTGGACACATCGAACATTTAATTTAATTATTTGCATCCAACTTCGTATTATAATTATTAGCACAATTGATTGTTTCAAGTTATTACTATGAATTTATTCTGATTAATAAAATAAAAAAATTGTTAAAAAAATCGCAACACCTAGTCGAATAACTAAAAGTATGTCATAAAGAAAGCATCAAATTAAAAGTTTACAAGAGCCAAAAAAGTTAGATAAATCATCAAACTACTATAAAAAATGGATGCGACGTTCATAGGCGTTCGTAAGAAAAAAATGGGGGGGTTAAAGGTTACCACACCCCTCTTATTTTTCTATTAGTTCTTTGAATTCTTTACTTAAAATCATACAGAAGGTGCACTTAGAAAAGAGTAAGATTTGTACCAAATTTGAAAACGATATCTTAAAACACACCAGAGATAATAAAAAAATACGCTTTTAAAAAGTGAAGTTTAACACCCTGTATATCGAAAAAGAAGCGTTCAAATGAAAAGTCCCCATATTTTGTCCCAAAGAATATGTGGTTAACGGATTGGCCTACTTTTTGTAACACCCTGTATATATATATATATATATAGTGTTAGTCAAAAGTATAGAATATGCAGTTTATCTCCGTAAATATGAACTTTATGACAAAATGTCATTAATAAAAGTGTTTTGCTAATTATTCTTTATCTCTTAGCATGCTCATGGTTTTTTATGTCAACGCATTTACATAGAAACGTAACTTTTACAAACTTAATTTAAGTATTATTACTGTACCAATTATTTCTTTAAAAACCAAAACTTCAATCAGCCGCCATTTTGGATACAAGTATCATAGAAAAGTTTTATTTATGCCGTTGTTCTTGTTTTAAAAAGGCCTTTAAAAAGATGTACCACACAGTGGATGTTTCCATTTAAAATATTTTAGTTACAACCCCCTGAGGAGTTGAAATTCAGTTAGTTATCCGTCAAAGTTTCCAATGTATTGAGGTGTTGCCATACATATCGTATATACAGGGTGTTTAAAAAGATGCGGCAATATTAAAGGGGGTGATTGCCCAGGTCATTTTATACAATAAAGTTCCTATAAACATAGGTCCGCAAACGCTTCGTTACCGATCTACAGCGTGTTGAAGTTTAATTTAAAAAAACAGGCAAAATTAGATTTTTCCAAAACTGCTTGAGATATCATAATGAAATTTTACGCGTGTCAATAGCTGTGGGAGACGCATACTTTGCAATACAACACGATGTTTCAGTCGTAACGAACATGATTTTTATTATTATATTATATATATATATATATATATATATATATATATATACAGGGTTAGTCAAAAGTATGGAATATGCAGTTTATCTCCGTAAATATGAACTTTATGACAAAATGTCATTGATAAAAGTTTTTTTACTAATTAGCATGCTCGTGGTTTTTTTATGTCAACGCATTTACATGGAAACGTAACTTTTACAAACTTAATTTAAGTATTATTACTGTACCAATTATTTCTTTAAAAACCAAAACTTGAATCAGCCGCCATTTTGGATACAAGTATCATAGAAAAGTGTTATTTATGCCGTTGTTCTTGTTTTAAAAAGCCTTTAAAAAGATGTACCACACAGTGGATGTTTCCATTTAAAATATTTTAGTTACAACCCCCAAGAAAAAAGTAGGATGCCGCTGATTTCTCGAAAATAAAAAATATTTTTTAATTTTCTGTTCAATAGTGAAGAAAAAAGCTCTCTTGACTTTTTATCGTACGACGTACCGTTTTTGAGTAAAAAAAACATTTTAGTGCATGTCCATTTATTACAGAAAAAAAGTTTTAAAAATCAAGGGTTTCATTCAAGGGCAAAAACAAATATTTCACCAAACCAAAAATTTTACAAACCAAAAATTACAAAAACTGTTCAAAGTGACCACCTCGAGCTCGGATTCAAGAATCCAATCTTCTTATCATTGACTGGCTCTCAGGATCTGTTTTAATTGAGTTGCACCCAGCAATGATTCGATTTCTTAAGTCTTCTACGTTTTCCAATGGAGTAGCGTACACCAAGGACTTAAAATGGCCCCACAGGAAAAAATCAAGGGGATTTAAGTCCGGGGATCGTGTAGGCCATAAGTGAGGTCCACCCCGGCCAATCCAACGATTTCCGTATGCTTGTGTTAAGAAATCACGAGCTATTTGACTAAAGTGGGCTGGTGCGCCATCGTGCATATACCACATTGCATCTCTAATTGCTAATGGTACTTCCTCCAGAAATCCAGGGAGCGTGTTTTCCAAAAGTTGCGATACAGCTCTCCGGTAAGTCTTCCGGGTAGAAATACCGGTCCAATTAGGCAGTCACCCACAATCCCAATCCAAACGTTCAAAGAAAACTGATGTTGAAAACGATCTTCAACAATTTCATTTGGATTTTCTTCACACCATACATGGTTATTATGGAAATTCCGTATTGCATTTCTTGAAAAACTCGCTTCATCGGTGAACAGAATCAACATCAGGCGTTGAGGGATTTGAACCATTTTGTGCAAAAGCCATTGACAGAATGCAATGAGAGGAGGAAAATCAGCAGGAAGAAGTGCTTGAACGCGTTGAATATGGAATGGATACAACAAATTTTCCTTAAGAATGTGCCAAATAGTCCCATTACTTACATCCAAAGCGTCAGCAATTTTTCGAGTAGAAGTACCTCGATCTTCTTCAATCATGTCCAGCACATCCTCTTCCAGCTCTACGGTTCTTGCTGTGCTTGACCTTCCTGCTCCTCCATTTCGTCTTAATGTGCCTGTTTCATAAAGACGCCGATGAATACATTCGAAAGTTTTTCTATCAGGAGCAATACGGCCCGGAAATCTTTCAGTATACAACCGCCTAGCTTCTAATGCATTAACATCACCAAGTCCATAAATGTAGTGCATGTCGGTCATCTCGGCATTCGTATAGCGATTCATGATAAGGAACTTCAACAAATTCGACACACAAAATTATTAATTACGAGACTCATTCAATATGTCAGTGATATGTCAGTGAATAATACAGGAATGTTTAAAAATATTTTTGTACGCATGATAAATGGACATGCACTAAAATGTTTTTTTTTTACTCAAAAACGGTACGTCATACGATAAAAAGTCAAGAGAGCTTTTTTCTTCACAATTGAACAAAAAATTAAAAAATATTTTTTATTTTTAGAGAAATCAGCTGCATCCTACTTTTTTCTTGAAAAATAGGCTGTGACGTGCCAATACGCGCGCCAAATGGTACGACTGAAACATCGTGTTGTATTTCAAAGTATGCTATTGACACACGTAAAATTTCATTATGATATCTTAAGCCGTTTTGGAAAAATCTAATTTTGACTGTTTTTTAAAATGACCTGGGCAATCACTCCCTTTAATATTGCCGCATCTTTTAAACACCTTGTGATATATATATATATATATATATATATATATATATATATATATATATATATATATATATATATATATATATATATATATATATATATATATATATATATATATATATATATATATATATATATATATAATTATATATATATATATATATATTACAGGGTGAATCTTATCTAATCTCGCCAAAAAGTTTTAAAGAGTACTAGAACTCATCATTCTAAGCAAAAAGTTCATATACATGGGTCCGGAAATGTTTTTGGAGATACAGGGTGTCAAATGTTGTAAAAACATTCGCGTTTTCTTCAAGTATCTTCTCGACTGTTTCGAAATAGTTTCATAAAATTAAAAATTAAAATTTGGTATACGTGGGTTTTTGGGATGACAAATTCAAATTTGTAGTCCATTTGGTTAGTCGTTTCTAGGGTCGCCAGCGGCAACGATTTCCAGAAAACCCTTTTAAAACTCAATTTTTTTGCTACACTGTATGCCATTTTTGGACTAGTAAAATCGATTCTCCTATCTTTCTTCTAAAAAGTTATATATCTTAGTGATGTCTTGCTAGGAGCAACCCTTTCCGAGAAAAACGCTTTTAAAACTCAATGATGCATACAACATTTTCGGAGGGTAATTTTTTGACAGGTTTATCAATAGGAATTTTTAAGTTGTTACTAAGTAACTTACTTGTTTACTTATGTACATTATACTGTCTTCTTTGCAAGTTCATTGATAATAAAATTTTAATAATAAATCCATAATTAAATACGATAGAATGCCTAGACATACAACATGTATACTTTTAATATTAATTTTTTCTTCTTTTAATGTCTTTTTCTCGAAAAGGGTTGCCCTAGCGACTTCACTAAGATATACCTTTTGTAGCAGAAAAGACAGGAGAATCGATTTTTAGTCAAAAATGGCATACAGTGTAGCACAAAAAAGTTGCAAAGATTTAAAGTGGTCGAAATGTTGCTGGCTCTAGAAACCACAACTAAATGGACCACAAATTTGAATTTGTCATCCCAAAAACCCTGTATACGAAATTTCATGAAACTATTTCGAAACAGTCGAAAGATATTGAAGAAAACGCGATTTTTTTCAACTTTGACACCTGTATCTCGGAAACGAAGCATTTCCGGACCCATGTACATATGAACTTTTTGCTTAGAACGATGAGTTCTAGCACGCCTTTAATTTTGGATTAGATAAGATTCACTGTATATATATATATATATATATATATATATATATATATATATATATATATATATATATATATAACACAGGGTGCGGCATTAGTGCTTCAAAGTACGATATATCCGTTATTAAAGGAGATATCAAAAAAGTTATTTACAAAAATTATAGGCAACTTCAAACTTCACATTATAAAATTATTTTCGTATTTACAGGGTGTTACATATTACCAGGGTGAACCAAACATACTTTTTTTTTAAATGGAACACCCTATATATTATTTCAAACTTAGATTAAGCTCATCTCCCCGATACTTCCAATATAGGGTTTCATTACGTTATACAAAGAATTTCAAAAGTTATGTACACGAAAATTATTTTCATTTAAACGTTCGGTATATCTTAAGACAGAACAACCTAACAAAATTTTTTTCCATGCATAACTTTTTGACATTGGTACAGTGTTAGAACGAGCCAAAACTCGAACACATGATTTTGTCAATTTTTTCAAATGAATCACCCTGTATTTTATTTTAAAAAGTGAAAATACACTTTATGTTCTGAGATATTTTCAATTTAATAACAGAAAGATTTTTTTAAAAATTTCTATTGTAACAAGTTAGCTGTGAACAAATAAAAGTGTGACAAATTATTATAAAAAATTCAAAAAACATCGGTTATTAAGACAAAATTCTTATAAAATTAATTAATTTCATAATAAATGTTCAAAATGTCCACCGAAAACATCAATGCAGCATTACAGTGGATCTTCAAATTCTCGACTAACATTTCTTAACATTTCTACATTAATACTCTGGAATGCTTCTCGTATTCTATTCTTCATATCATCTTGTGTGGTTGGAGGTATTTGATACGCACGGGTTTTCACACAACCACACTTTTACTTAACCCTGGTGAACGAGCTGGTCATGCAATGGGTCCTCCTCTTCCCATCCATCTTCCAGGAAAATGGGTATTAAATTTGACGAATGTTAAGGGGAACATTTGCCAACAGTAATGGTAAATGATTTTCTAAAAAGTTCAAATAAACTTGACCATTCACTGTTCCATCGAAAAAATGTGGTCCAATTACGTGATCTCCAACTATACCACCCCAAACATTCAAAGACCACCGAGTTTGGCTATGAGTTTCTGTAAGATGGGGAGTCGAAGTTATTGTAGAGATAAAATGATTTTCTGAGGTGTCTGAATACGACCCTGCTAAAAACCATTCGCAATACCCGAAAATATTGTACAGTGCGTCCGAAAAATTTGGTTCAAACTTTGAAATCACAAATATCGGAAAACTCCACCATTTTTTATGTCACTAGTGAATTCTCCTTTGAAAATCAATAGGAAAGTATTTGACATGCACTATACACACTAAAATAAGCAGTTTTTGATTTATTCGATAAAAACCAATATTTTTTTACAAAACGCGTTACAAAGTCCCTTTTTTGTAGAGTAGGCTGAAGATTGGGATGACCAGTTTCTTACGTTTGAATTGCTTCTGTGACCATCTAATGGGTGATTTCGCAGCTGAATAAAAAAATACTTGCATGCAGTACATTATTGTGGCATCATGAATTTTCTCTCTCAAAGGTTGTGCTTCATTCGCTTTTGGACACTAAATACTTTTACAGTTCACGTAATTATAATTTATAATTATAAAGTATGGAATATGCAGTTTATCTCCGTAAATATGAACTTTATGACAAAATGTCATTGATAAAAGTTTTTTTACTAATTATTATTTATCTCTTAGCATGCTCGTGGTTTTTTTATGTCAACGCATTTACATGGAAACATTTTTTTTTATTTTTTTAATGGCAACCTAGCAATTTTTTGGCTGATTTTTGTTCTTCTTTTTTCTCTTGAAATGACCTGGTATATTTTGGTGAAGTTTGATAACAAAATTTTAGAGAAATTGGCCATAATACTTTATTCAATAAAATAATATTTAACTTTAAATGTTCAAACTGAAGACCCACTACAGCTTGACAGTAACCTAATCTGCCATAAAAGTTGCGTAACGAATTTTGCAGCCAGTTAGGTGGTATTTCTGCTATTTCATGCCTTATTCTGGCTTTTAGATCTTCCAAATTTTGGGGCATTTCTTTGTAAATTGTAGTTTTCAAATGACCCCAGAGGAAAAAATCTAAGGGGTTTAAATCGGGGGACCTAGCAGACCATTCAATAGGACCTCGACGTCCTATCCAACAACGTGGAAAAATGTTATCCAGAAATAGGCGAACATTAACCCCATAATGGGGTGGAACGCCGTATTGCTGACACCAAATATCTCGGTTTGGCACTCCTTGTCGATCTGCATCCGGAAATAATTGTACAATATCGGGTACAATGTGATCACGCAATAGGAGTAGGTATCTATCCGCAGTTAAATTCCCATCAATGAAATATGGGCCTATTATGAGCTGCCCAATAATACCAGCCCATACATTAAGTTCTTGACGGTGCTGTGTATGGTGTTCCATCATCCAATGAGGATTCTCACTAGACCAGTATCGATAGTTGTGTCTGTTCACAAATCCATTGAGACAAAACGTGGCTTCATCAGAAAATAAAATGTTGTTTAGACAATTTGGATTATTATCAATCATTTTCATCATTGTTGCACAAAAATGCATTCTTTTGTCTGGGTCTTCATCGTTTAGCTCACAGAGAAGTTGTATCTTAAAGGGCTTGTGTTTGTTCTTCTTCAATATTGGAACAACCGACGACTGACTAATATCATTATACAAAGCAAGTTGCGTGGTTAATGTAATTGGATTATCCATAACACTTAGTAATACACTAAGAACTTGATCATGATTTGTGGCTGATTTCGGACGTCCAGACTTTGGCATATCTTTTACATTTCCAGTTTCTCTAACTTTTCTAACCAATTTAGACACCGTGGATTGTACAATAGGATTTCTTCCAGGATGAACGTTGTTAAATAAATATCAAACATCTTGGTGTGAACGTTGTCGATCTCCATAACCAACCATCATGAGGATTTCAATACTTTCTGTTTCATTGAGTTTCACCATATTTACAAATTAAAATAAAACAATCTTTATTAAATTAATTTGTTAACTTATTGAAAGGTACGTCACAATGACATGAAAAATATCATTAAGGGAACAGAGGCCACTATTATTTTTTGTAGAATTATCATCTAAATAAAAAGCATCATTAAAAACCGGAGAATCTGATTTGATACCATTCTTATAATTTTACACCGAAATTTTGTTATTAAAGGATATTAAAAAATACCAGGTTATTTCAAGAAAAAAAGGAACAAAAATCAGCAAAAAAATTGCTAGGTTGCCATTTAAAAAACTAAAAAAAGTTACGTTTCCATGTAAATGCGTTGACATAAAAAAAACCACGAGCGTGCTAAGAGGTAAAGAATAATTAGTAAAAAAACTTTTATCAATGACATTTTGTCATAAAGTTCATATTTACGGAGATAAACTGCCTATTCCATATTGTTTCAACAGGTGATCTTCTTTTATATGTGACCCATGTTTGGAGCAATACAGTAGAGCAGTCCGGTGAAACAGTTGTAGTCGCTTTAGATATCTCAAAGGCATTTGACCAAGTTTGGCATAAGTGTTTACTTGCCAAACTCACCTCGTTTGGGTTAAATGATACGCTCATCAACTGGGTTTCTAGTTTCTTTGATAAAAGACGAATGCGTGTCGTAGTTGATGGCTTTTTTTCAAAAGAAGTTAGCATTAACGCGGGCGTACCACGGGGATCCGTTATAGCACCTACACTTTTTCTGCTGTACATAAATGAAATTAAAGCTGAAATGGCAAATTCAATCAACAAAGACATTCAACGTATTCTCAAATGGGGAAGCAATAATCTAGTTAAATTTAATGCTAACAAAACTCAGTGTTGCCTTGTGTCCGCCAAAAAAGATCGATCATTTCCTGTTGTAAGTATGAATGGCTCAGTTCTTAAGTTTTCAGACTCTATTAGTCTGTTGGGTATGATTGTATCTTCAAATCTCTCATGGGTTGACCATCTTCTGTCAGCTACCAAAACAGCTACTCGTAAAATAGGCTTTTGGTACAGATCTAAGCAGTACTTTACCTCTCGACAACTCCTTCTGCTGTATAAGGCCCAAATTCGGCCTTATCTGGAATATAATTCTCACCTCTGGGTTACTACTCCCCAATACGCTCTCGATATCGTTGATCGCATTCAAAAGAGAACGATTAGGCTTATAAATGAGCCGTCCTTAACTTCTCACATACAGTCCCTTGAGCATAGAAGGATGGTTTCAGTTCTTTCTTTGTATTATCGTTATTACAACGGCTATTGTGCTGAGGAATTATATTCTTTGATACCCTCTCGGGCCATCTTTGCGAGAAACACTCGGTTAGCTCATTCACATCATCAGTATGCAGTACAAATCTCTACTTGTCGTACCAAACGGGCGCAATCCACATTTTTCTACACGGCTTCTAAACTCTGGAATGATCTCCCTAGTTCCTGCTTTCCTCTCATTTATGATATGAGAAAATTTAAGGTATCTGTTCATAGGCGTCTATTGGCAATTCATTATTCCTTTATCCATCCTCCTAAGTGTTCCTGAGTGCTTTAGCACGATAGGCCAAATTTAGCCTGTTCAGGTCCACAATCATAAAAAACTTTTGAATAACCCTTTATATATATATATATATATATATATATATATATATATATAACCGGTGTCCATTTAGTGTGTAATTGTCCTAGACTACTTGTCCGGAAAAGTGTGAGCAGGCTTCTCAAATAGACTAAACGTTGCACATTTTAACAATATTTTCATTTTCAACCATTCCCAATAACCGAAAATATTGTACAGGGCGTCCGAAAAATTTGGTTCAAACTTTGACATCACAAATATCGGAAAACTCAATTTTTTCAAGTGGAAACCACCATTTTTGATGGCACTAGTCAATTCTCCTATCTGACATGCCCTATACCTAAAATAGGCAGTGTTTGATTTATTCGATAAAAACCAATTTTTTTTGCAAAACGCGTTAGGAAGTCCCTTTTTTTGTAGAGTAGGCTATGAGGATTGGGATAACAAGTTTCTTACGTTTGAATTGCTTCTGTGACCATCTAATGGGTGCTTTCGCAGCTGAATAAAAAGTACTTGCATGCAGTACATTATTATGACATCATGAATTTTCTCGTTTTAAATGTGCATTTTATCACGGAAGGGTGCGGAATGGTTGCTTTCCTAACATGAAATTTTGTTTATTATTTACTTGTTATCCAAAATGGCTTTATTGTTATAAACTTTGTTAATTTAAGTTGTTTGTACGTGTTAGTAAAGCAATAGATCAAACAAATTATTCAAGACAACAACTTGTCAGCATGACGTATACAATAGGATAAAGTGATGGAAATTGTTTTACGCTCAAAAATATCCAGATAGAAGACATCCCCAGGTGAAGTGTTTTGAAAAATTAAAAGCAAATCTGTTTTACATGAATTGGATATTACATTATCCGTGGTCGAAATTCAAGAAATAAGTGTACGAGAAGTTAGCAGGAATTGGAAAATCCTTGAATGAAGACTTTCCACTTCTTATTCAACATATTCCGGAAGAAATAAGAGAACAGATGTGGATTCAAATGGATGGTGCTACACCTCACTACCATAGACAAGTCCGAGAGCATGTAACTGCTTTATTTCCAGAAAAATGAATCGGTAAAGGGGGTCCTATAGCTTGGCCCGCTCGATCGCCAGGCCTTACGAGTTTAGATTGTTTCCTCTGGGGGTTTGTAAAATCTGCAGTTTATAAAACACCGGCTACCACTAGAGAAGACATGAAAAATCGTATCACGGAGACCTTACAAAGTGTTACACCTATAATGTTACAAAATGTCAAAACTTCATTTCGCAATAGACTTCAAGCTTGCCTGAATCAAAATGGGCGACATTTTGAACATATGTTATAACTTGCTTATTAGCTGGACCAATTAATATGGGAACAAAACAAGAGAATTAGCCATAAAACACTGCACTAATTCCGAAGCGGGTTAAGTTAACCAAAGCAAAATAGGTATGAACCCTCTGACTTTGTTTTCATGTTTGTCATCTTTCATATTGTTGTTACTGAATATTTGTAGATACAAAATAAATTAATAATTATTTGTATGCTCCTAATTACGTAGTGGACTGTAAAAGTATTTAGTGTCCAAATGCGAATGAAGCACAACCTTTGAGAGAGAAAATTCATAATGTCATAATAATGTACTGCATGCAAGTATTTTTTTATTCAGCTGCGAAATCACCCATTAGATGGTCACAGAAGCAATTCAAACGTAAGAAACTGGTCATCCCAATCCTCAGCCTACTCTACAAAAAAAGGGACTTTGTAACGGGTTTTGTAAAAAAATATTGGTTTTTATCGAATAAATCAAAAACTCTTTATTTTAGGTATAGTGCATGTCAAATACTTTCCTATTGATTTTCAAAGGAGAATTCACTAGTGACATAAAAAATGGTGGTTTCCATTTGAAAAAATTGAGTTTTCCGATATTTGTGATGTCAAAGTTTGAACCAAATTTTTCGGATACACTGTACAATATTTTCGGGTATTGGGAATGGTTTTTAGTAGGGCCGTATTCAGATACCTCAGAAAACCATTTTTATCTCTACAATAACTTCCACGGTACACTAATTTCTTTAACACCGTATACCAAAAATCGACACAATTTCCATTATTATTCGACAAGTAATCCCCATCTTATAGCAACTCATAGCCAAACTAGGTGGTCTTTGAATGTTTGGGGTGGTATAGTTGGAGTTCACGTAATTGGACCACATTTTTTCGGTGAAACAGTGAATGGTCAGGTTTATTTGGAGTTTTTAGAAAATCATTCACCATTACTATTGGCAAACGTTCCTCTTAACATTCGTCAAATTTAATACCCATTTTCCTGGAAGATGGATGGGAAGAGGAGGACCCATTGCATGGCCAGCTCGTTCACCAGAGTTAAGTAAAAGTGAGGTTATGTGAAAACCCGTGCGTGTCAAATACCCCCAACCACACAAGATGATATGAAGAATAGAATACAAGTAGCATTCCAGGTATTAATGTAGAAATGTTAAGAAATGTCAGTCGAGAATTCGAAGACCGACTGCAATGCTGCATTGATGTTTTCGGTGGACATTTTGAATATTTATTATGAAATTAATTAATTTTATAAGAATTTTGTCTTAATAACCGATGTTTTTTGAATTCTTTATAATAATTTGTCACACTTTTATTTATTCACGCTAACTTGTTACAATAGAAATTTAAAAAAAAATCCCTTTCTGTTATTAAATTGAAAATATCTCAGAACATAAAGTGTATTTTCACTTTTTAAAATAAAATACAGGGTGATTGATTTGAAAAAATTAACAAAATCATGTGTTCGAGTTTTGGCTCGCTCTATATTCAATTGGTGTAATAATAAGAAATAGCACTTTCTCGTAACACTGTACCAATGTTAAAAGTTATGCATGGAAAAAATTAATGTTAGGTTGTTCTGTCTAAGATATACCGGACGTTGAAATGAGAATAATTTTCGTGTACAGTTGCTCATAACTTTTGAAATACCTTGTATAACGTAATGAAACCCTATATTGGAAGTATCGGGGAGAGGAGCTTAATCTAAATTTGAAATAATATATAGGGTGTCCCATTTAAAAAAAATTAGGTTTGGTTCACCCTGGTAATATGTAACACCCTGTAAATACGAAAATAATTTTATAATGTGAAGTTTGAAGTTGTCTATAATTTTTGTAAATAACTTTTTGATCTCCTTTAATAACGGATATATAGTACTTCGACGCACTAATGCCGCACCCTGTATATATATATATATATATATATATATATATATATATATATATATATATATATATATATATATATATATATATATATATATATATATACCATATGTATGGCAACACCTCAATACATTGGAAACTTTGACGGATAACTGAATTTCAACTCCTCAGGGGGTTGTAACTAAAATATTTTAAATGGATACATCCACTGTGTGGTACATCATTTTAAAGGCCTTTTTAAAACAAGAACAACGGCATAAATAAAACTTTTCTATGATACTTGTATCCAAAATGCCGGCTGATTGAAGTTTTGGTTTTTAAAGAAATAATTGGTACAATAATAATTCTGAAATTAAGTTTGTAAGATCAAAATTTTATTGAATGAATACAAAAATACATTGAAAATAACCTGTTATTTATTTTGTAATTTGTTTATTAAATATTAATTTCAAATTAAGAAAAAATACTTGTCTTTTTGTTTTTAAATGTATTGCAATTGACATGTAACAAACAATTCATGAACTTTAGAAAATGCTATTAAAGTGACTTCACAAATAAGGTCAGATAATATTAAAAGTTAAAATATTAAAATATTAGAATAAATAATAAAATAAATTTAACAACAAAGAAAAACATAACAAACGATAAAGTACATTACAAAGACAATTACATTGAAAATATTCGTAATAAAAATAACTTATTATTAACAGCTGGTCATAACAGCTTATTATTAACAGTTGCTAATTGTTGCAACAGTACATTGGTGTGTAATATTACTTATGCCCATTTGCACCATTATGTTGCTAAGTAGAGGATAACTAAGCGTCGTTTAAATTTTATAGAACGGTTAAAGTTATACATATTGCACATACAAAAAACGTAACTTTCTTTACTAAGTAACGAAGAGGTTTCACAACACTGTAGAATATTTGGTGATTTGTTGTTAAACTTGGGATATTAATATAAGCATAAAATAAAACAGTTAACATTCATAATAAAGGTGCATTATTCAAATAAATTATACATTCAATCCGCAGTAATGCTCACATATTTGTTGGATACTCTAGTTCACCTTCAATTAATTCTAAAACATGTAAAAGTTTCTTTATACAATCGAAATCTTTTAAAAAAACTCATGGGTTTCATTTCCTCCATATGGTTAGATCTCTGATCAACCCTTCTAGGAAAACCATAGCCAATCATGTCTAGTATTTCCAGGTCATCATCGAAATAATCCATAGTAGTAATAAAATCAGATTAATAACCTATTTGTAAACAAACTGAAGCCTAACCTAATATACAAGTTTACCTTAACAAAATGAACTTTAAACCGGCAAAAATCACGGCTTTGTTAGGAACGCTTTAAGAATTGAATAAGGTTGGCTTATACATTGATGCAATGAAAGCATACCACTTAACAAACACTTTAGCTTTAAAATGTTGATGCAAATGGGCATTAGTGTTGAGCATGCCATTCCTAAAGTATCAGTTGTTTGTGGTTATTTATTTTGATTAATTGGCTGAGTATTTTTGTCGTCCTCTTCCTGAAATTTGCCAACAGATTTTCGTTTTCTCCTTTTATTGTTTTTAATTTTTAATAATTACAATAGTGTCACCTACTAAACAGGAAAGGATCACACTTTTAATGATGAGACGCTTTGGCGACAGAGTTAGGTCGTATCAAGAAGTACGTGATTTGTTCAATGCGACATTTAACAATCGTGACTCTACTTCAAAAAGTACTGTGTCAAGAACCATACAACGATTCAAAGAAACAGGAAGTGTTAGTAGCAAAATAGAACAAAGTAAGCCTAAATCTCCAACAGATGATAACAAATCATTACAAATTCTGCAAGCATTTGTTGAGAATCCTCGTTGCTCCACTTAGTGATTCGGACATTGAAATATGCACACTTTAAACCATTCAAAATACATCTGGTGCAAGAACTTAATGAAGATGACTTTAATCGAAGACTTGAGTTGTGCGAAACTATGATGAAAAATATTTGCGGACGTCCTGATTTTTGAGTGATGAGGCGACGTTCTTAGTGAATGACACTGTTAATCGCCACAATTACCGGTATTGGTCTGATGAGAATCCACACTGGTATAGTGAAGCTCATTATTAGTGTCTAGTCAAAGTAAATGTATGGGCAGGTATTGTTGGTGGGCGATTTATAAGGCCTATTTTTATTGATGGAAATTTAAACGCAGAGCTATACGAAAGGTTGCTTGTGCAGGATATTATTCCAAGAATTCAAGACATTGTTTGGTTCAACTTCCATAACATTTGGTATCGACAAGATGGTCCCCACCTCACTGCAGCATTCGGGTACGCCAAATTTTAAACGATGTTTTTCCTGGAAGATGGCTTGGACGAAGAGGTGCAATAGAATGGCCAGCGAGATCACCAGACTTGACACCATTGGATTACTTTCTATGGGGCCACTTAAAAAGCATTGTTTACTGTAGTAAGCCACAAAATATCAATGAGCTACGAAATAATATTCAAGAAGCAGCACAAACTATCACTGAGGAATCATTAAATAATGCAGTGTCATCATTTTACAACACACTGGCACATTGCCAAACGACAGAAGGCGGACATTTCGAGCATATTTTAAATTAAAATGTAAGTTTTAATAATCAAATTACTAAATAAATAACAAGTTTTTTCAATGTATTCATTCAATAACATTTTGATCTTACAAACTTAATTTAAATATCATTACTATACCAATTATTTCTTCAACCAAAACTTCAACCTGCCGCCATTTTGGATACAAGTTTGATGTATGCTGTTGTTCTTGTTTTAACAAGGTCTTTAAAATAATGTACCACACAGTAGGTGTTTCCATTTAAAATATTTTAGTTACAACCCCTGGGCCGCCCCTGAGAAGAGGTTGAAATTCAGTTGTCTGTCAAAAGGTAGAGTATTTGACCAATAACTTATTCTGAAAGTTACAGTATTATATCTACAACAGTTTTCAGTTGATTGAGGTGTTCGTACATATGTTCACCCTGTATATATATATATATATATATATATATATATATATATATATATATATATGTACCGGGTGTCAAAAGCATCACGCGACGGAATATTGGGCTTCGCTGTTGATTTTTCATTAAAATCATTTATACAAGAGTTATACGGTTCCAATACAACTTAAAAATATTTTAGCACCTACAGGGCGATTCGTAACTTTTTTGCTGTAATGGAACACCCTGTATATCATTACATTTTTGGATAGCCTAATGAATAAGCTTTTCAACGATGTATACATTTGTACATATAAAATACAACGTTGCCAAGTTATTTGACAGAAAAGTAGTATTTTTTTCCTGAATGTAAGGTTAGCAATAAAAATTAATTCTTGGTATATTATCTTAGTTGAGACAAATTAGTTTAGGGTTATAATTAAGCTAGGTATAGGCTTTGAAAAGACGTAAACGTTTTATTGATACATTGAATAGGAGACAGAAGGCTCCGTGTCAAACTTTAGCATGTTCAACGTAATCAATTCTCTTATTTCAGATGGAACACCTTGTATATTTTGGTATAGGCGATTAGTACTCTTAAAGACCTAACTTTTATTTAAATAAATAAATAAATAACGCTAAAATTTATAGTTTTTAAAATATTTCCATTTTTTTAATTTATTTTATAACGTAACGATTTAATAGAGTGCCATGATTTAAAGTCACAATACCAGATTAGTAATAGTAATAAATAATTTTATTAAATATTTTCAATAGTAAACTAAACAATGTAATATTGAAATATTAAACAAACAATTAACAAGAACAAAAAGTAGGTAAGTCAAACATATGCAAATGTGCACTTAAAGAAATTATTAATAAGGTTCAAACAAGCCTCCTCTTTCTCAATGCACTGATTCAATCGTTGTCTGTAGGGACGTTGTAAATTATACAACATTTGTTGGTTTACATTAAGAAACGCTTGTTGAATTCTTTCCCTCATATTCTCTGCAGTAGTCGGCGATGTTCTATGAACTTCATTTTTAATGTAACCCCATAGAAATAGTCCATGAAAGTCAGATCGGGTGATCTAGCTGACCCATAATGACATATACAAGGATCAGGAAATTGTTAATTTAAGAAGTCCGTCACATCACGAGCCGAATGTGCAGGAGCGTCATCTTGTTGGAACCATATTTCCTCATTAGCGAATGGGATATTCTCTTCAATCCATGGTAGCACGTTGGTTCGTAATAAATTTAAATAATTTACTGCATTTAAATTGTTTTCCAAAAGACTGAGTCCTAATAATCTGTTGCCATGAATACCAGCCCAAACATTGAGACTCCATCGATGCTGATTGCTTCTGTATCTAATTACATGTGAATTTTCCGTGGCGTAATAATGACAATTATGTCCATTAACAAAATAATTCTTATGAAAAGTAGATTTGTCTGTCATCATAACTGTATTAAAACAATTATGTGGTTGTTACAATCCCCAAGGACAGTAATTTAATCTATTTTCAAAATCATGTTTATCCGATGCCTGGTGGAGTTGGATCGTGTGTGGATGGTATTTATATTCATTAATGATATTGTGTTTTGTTGATTTCTGTAAATCACATTCCACTGCAATTTTTCTCATACTTATTTGAGTGTTTTCTTGTATAACTTGAAGCACCACTAGTTGAGCTTCCTCGTTGTTTACAAGTTTTGGACAATTGTTTTTTATATGCAATCGATCCTGTTTCCTCAAATTTACTTTTTAAATTTTTAAGAACTCATTCATCTGGACAACAGGCATCGGGAAATTTTTGTTTATAAATTCTAGAAGTAAGTAAACAATGACCTTGGGCTTCTCCTATTATGTAATCGTTTGAATTAATTCGTTCTTCGTAAATTTCATTTTAAAATTTAAAGTTAACTTCTCTTAATTCAAGTTTTCCTCTAAATACAAATGTAGTGAAAAAGTAGTTTTGAAAGAAATCAAGTTAAAATACACCTAATTGAATTAATTAATTAAATTTTGTTTTTAAATCACGGCACTCTAGTAAATCGTTACTGTATAAAATAATTATATAAAAATTAACAAAATGGAAAAATTTTAAAAGCTATAAAGCTTAGTGGTATCAATGTATTTAGATAAAAGTTAGGTCTTTAAGAGTACTATTCGCCTTTAAATAAAAAGTTGATACTACTTTACGAATCTCCTGTAGATACAAAATTTTTTAAGTTGTGCAGTATTGAGCCAAATAACTTTTCTATAAATGATTTTAATGAAAATCAACAGCCATAACAATCTTCCTCTGACTTTCAGATTATATATATATATATATATATATATTATATATATATATCAGGGACCATAAAGTTACACAAATGGCAAAAATTTTAATATTGAAATTTCTGAAAAACTCTATTGGCGTTTTTGCATGTCTGACAACCAAAATCCATTGTGACATTTGTCGTGACCATAGATGAACACAACCAGCGCCGAGGTAAATCGTATTTTTAAATTTTCTTAAAATTGTCTATTTTACAAATATTTGATTAATTTTGACCTAAAATTATGTAATTTATATATTTACAACTATTTCCAGGTAAAACAAGATTTTATGATGTTTCGTAATAAAAGTAGAGAGAATAAATGGTATTTTTATTTTCTTTCTGATTTGGTATATCCTTGTTGCATTCTAAATACATTTTCTTAATACAATTTTTCGATATCTTGCAATTTGACCCATTTTCGCCATCACAGTTAATATTTTTCAAAATTCAAATCTATGGTCACGTGACAAATGTCAGAATTGATTTTTGGTTGTAAGACATGCAGAAGTGAACCAAATAGAGTTTTTCAGAAATCTCAATAATAAAAATTTTTCCCATATGTCTCCAACTTTATAGCGGTCCATATATATATATATATATATATATATATATATATATATATATGGTACCATAGTAATGTAAAATGTAAAATTATTCAGTAACCTTTAAGTCTTTTTAAAATGTAATGAAATACGTGTTTCTTTAAGATAAAACATAACTGTGGGTAACCACTGATTAATGGACACATGTATATTGAAAATATTTTCGAACATAGTGCTCATGTTTTCGACAAGATTCTGTATTTAAAAATTTTCATAATCTGTATAATAATGGAGTATTCATCTTAAAACTCACCCTGTACATATTTTTATATATAATATATATATATATATATATATATATTATTTAACAGATTTATTTCAACACTTTATAGTGAATAACATTGATGAGATGATTTCTACCAATAAAAGATTTTAAGTTATATAACATATTCAAATTACCTTGTATTGTATGAATCATGGTTCTGAATCATCATTATATATATGTTGTCTACTTAAAAAAGTCACTGTATATTATATATATTTATATTTTTATTTATATATACACTATGATTATATAAATCGAAACATTTATGTGCAATAAAGCTTAGTATGTTTTCACATGGGTAGAATTTTACGTTAAAATATCCTCCAGTTGAACCTATATTGTTATGAATATTTCAAGAATACATCATTCTTAATAGGAAACAAAGTTCATGTTAAGGTCATAAAAGGCCGAAATTTGGTCATTAGATAACGATTCAGTACATATTTATTTAATATTACAAAGATATAATGGATATCAATATGCATTTATCGATATTAAAGGTATGTAATTTGGCAAAGTGTTTTATTCGCCTATAAGATTTGATTAGATTTGAAATTCATCATCTAAAGTCATGGTCGATTACTTAACTTGTTGTCAGTTAATTATAACTAGTCCTATTTTAGAACATTGGATTCAAATTATAATATTAGTTTCTATTATCCTTTTAACATTTGTTATTATCACCAAGCTATTCTATCTTTTCACAACGTAGTAGTATTGCTCAATACTATTCATTGTTTGCAAAAAGTCGCTTCATTACATTGAACAATATAATTTGTTATATATTGTACAATGTATAGTAATTCTGAAACATCATAATTAATGTATTCTTTTTAAAAAATCTTAGATTTTTTAATCCGAATAAAATGAAATAAAATATATAGGTGTGCAATTAAAAAAACTGATTTTTTTTTTAATTTGAGAATTTTCAAATTTGAATGGTTATAACAAACACCCTGTTGAGAAAATTAGAAATACTACTCGGTCTAAACGTTAGTATAATATCACTCATTTTTCACACGAAATATCAATTTTTTATTGTGAAATAACGGAACAATTGCCCATTCATCAACCCCACGAAAATGACCATAATAATCTTTAAACGCGAATATCTCAAGAACTAAAAACTTTCAGCCAATCTTTTGTATGACAAAATATGTTTGTATGGACACGTAGAATTAAAAACTAAAATCAAATAGGTGTTCTATTTAAAAAATTATACTTTTCACGTCCTGCTTTTCTGGCACACCCTGTATAACTTCCAATATTTTAAAAATGCACACTTCTTACCTCTACCCCATGGTCCATACAATATTTACACAAATAATTCTAGTTAACAAAACTTACTTTACCTATCGTTGGACCCATATGATTTGAAAACTATTTTAGTACAAAATTAATGTATAAGGGTGTTCCATTTAAATAAAAAACTTGATATTACTTTTTACGAATCACCTGTAGATGCAAAATTTTAGTTGTCACTTTGGAACCAAATAACTTTTCTATAAATGATTTTAATGAAAATCTACAGCAGACAATCTTATTACGCTTTGCGTATTTATATTACTTTATATATATATATATATTTATATATATATATATATATATATATATATATATAATAAGACCCATAAAGTTGGACACATATGGCAAAAATTTTAATATTGAAATTTCTGAAAAACTCTATTGGCGCTTCTGCATGCCTGACAACTAAAAAATCCATTGTGACATTTGTCACGTGACCATAGATGAACACAACCAGCGCCGAGGCTAAATCGTATTTTTTAAATTTTCTTCTCACAAATTGTCTATTTTACAAATATTTGATTAATTTTGACCTAAAATTATGTAATTTATATTGTTACAACTATTTCCAGGTAAAACAAGATTTTATGATGTTTCGTAATAAAAGTAGAGCGGAATAAATGGTATTTTTTATTTTTTTTCTGATTTGGTATATGGGGCCTTTGTTGCATTCTAAATACATTTTCTTAATACAATTTTTCGATATCTTGCCAATTTGACCCATTTTTCGCCTTCACAGTTAACATTTTTCAAAATTCCCGCCAAATCTATGGTCACGTGACAAATGTCAGAATTGATTTTTTGGTTGTAAGACATGCAGAAGTGAACCGCCAATAGAGTTTTTCAGAAATTTCAATAATAAAAATTTTTCCCATATGTCTCCAACTTGATAGCGGTCCCTATATATTATATATAATATATATATATATATATATATATATATATATATATATATACGGTACATAAAGTAATGTATAAATACGCTTGGACACGTCGATTAGTATTTTTAGTTGCGCATTTTTTAAAATACAATTTTTTTATATAGGGTGTCTCATAATAAAATATATGACCACACTTTCGACTTTTTAAATGGAACGCCCTGTAGATTATATCATATTCGGATTCCACTGGAAATTCTAGATATTTTTGGTATAATATACCCTTGGTCTATCTATCTCCGTCTCTGAAATATTGACACTTGAAAAATGAGAATTTTTCCTCTTTTGACCCGCTACAGAATCCTCTACGTAAAGGACTAACAATGCTTAAAGGCCTAGTTGCTTTAATTTTGCCAAACAATTTTATTAACATATTTCAAATACTGCAAAAAATTACAGATAAGAAATACATTTAAGTCAGCAGATAATACAAACGTTTATGTTGGAAAGGAACATTCCCTTACTTAAATAAATAAACCGATTTAAATAAATTCATATTTTTCTATAGGTACTTTAATCTTGTCCAATACTGTACTTTTAAGGTAGTTACATTGGTTGGTAAAACTGTCAGATAGACGTTCTTATTGAAAGTGTCTAACTTGTTCCAGCTTTGTGATACAAAAATATGGCAAAGTTAACTGAACGGGAGAAGATTGAGATACTCTCCATTATTGGATATGGAGATAGGACCTGCGCTCAAGCAGAAACAGCTCATTTATTTAACGAAATTCATTCTGATCGTCCTCCCATTTCGCAAACTGTGGTCAGCAAAGTGAAAGCGAAATTTCGAGAATTCGGTCATGTTCGGGATAGGCCAAAATGTGGACATTCCAGTGTAAGTGAAGATAATCGGCTGAATATTTTATTATCTGTAGAAGAAAATCCACACATTGCATTATCACATGTGGCTGGAAACCTAACTTTATCGAAATCTACTGTACACAACGTCGTCCGGAGAAACAAATATCACCCTTATAAACTTATTCCGCTTCAAGAGTTATCTGAAAATGATTTTGATAAGCGTAATGGATTTTGTGAGTATATGGAAAATATCTGTAACCAAGACGAAAATGCTGTGAAAAAGATTATTTTTTCGGACGAAGCTACATTCTTCCTCAACGGTATCGTCAATAGGCAAAATTGCACATATTGGGCACTATTAACCCCCATTGGATGGTGGAGGCGCACACGTAACATCCACAAAAATTACAGGTGTGGTGTGGTGTAGTTGGAGACAGAATACTAGGTCCTTATTTTTTCGAAGGGACATCAACCGGTCAGATTTATCTCGAGTTCCTCCAGGTGCAATTACTTCCTACATTAATAGCTCTATTCCCGGATCCACAAGAAGCACATCTCCCAGATCAACAACTTTTTTTCCAGCAGGATGGGGTCCCACCTCACTATGCAGCTCCAGTTCACGCGTATTTAGATAAAATGTTCCATCGCCTTTGGATAGGAAGGCGGGGTCCCATAGAATGGCCTTGTAGGTCATCAGACCCTATTTTTGTGGGATACCCGAAATCTAAGGTTTACCTGCCAATTTGGAAAACCTGAGAGAAATAATCCGAAGAGGAATACGCGCTATACCACCAGAAGTTGTCAGAAATGTTCAAAGAGAATTTATTTACCGTCTTGGACATTGTTTAACTGTGAACGGAGCACATTTTGAACAGTTAATTTGAGTTTGTTTAGCTACTTTAGTACATTTAAATAATAATTTTAACAAATAAATAAAAATAAATCATTTTTCTAGTGTCTGTATTTCAGAAACGGAGATAGATAGACCAAGGGTGTATTATACCTAAAATATCTAGAATTTGCAGTAGAATCCAAATATGAGATAATCTACCATTCATATATTTTATTATGAGACACTCTTTATAAAGAAATTGTATTGTAAAAAATGTACAACTAAAAATATTAATCGGTGTGTCCCAGCGCTTTGTTCAAGAAACAAATACTTTAATTATAAATTAATTTATACATTACTTTATGGACGCACTATATATATATATATATATATATATATATATATATATATATATATATATACCGCGTGTTCAGCGAGGAATGGGACAGTGCAATATCTCGAGAGCGGATGAAGATTTTTAAATTATGAAAATATTTTTGTAAATATCTTCCAAGGGCGCACATTTGTTGGCACAAAGATTTGAATCAACGTCCATCGCCGCCAGGTGGCGCTATCTCACTTCAATTTTTAAATGCAATGCCCTATTTTTATTTCATTTTGGATTCTATGACATATTTGTGACTTTTATTAAGACTCCTACCAACCTATCTTTGTAGTTTCTGAGAAAAAATAATTTTTGGAATTTTATTAATTGAAAGCATACAAATTAAATTAAATGTTCAAATGTTTCTCCATCATTTTCTACACACGTTTGATAACGCCTAATTAATGTAACACTAGTTGCCGCTCTTAAAGTTTCTCGTGGTATGTTTGCACAAGCAATTCTAATTTTGTTTTGTAACTCCTCTACATCTCTAGAAGGTGTTTCAACACTACACTTTAAATGTCCCCAAAGAAAGTAGTCTAAGGGACTAAGGTCACGAGAACGAGCTGGCCACATAATGGGACCATTTGTACCTATCCATCGTTGCGGAAACACTCTATTTAGATAATTTCTCACTATTGCCCTATTATGCGCCGGTGCGCCATCCTGTTGAAAGTACATCACTTGCCGCAGATTTACATTTACATCTTCAAGCAAAGGAGGCAGTTGATTTTCAAGAAAATCCAAATAGCGTTGGCCTGTTAAGGTACCATTAAAAAAATATGGGCCAATCAATTTGTCATCTATCATTCCGCACCATACATTTATGTTCCATCTCACTTGGAAATTGGTTGCTCTTACCCAATGAGGATTTTCTGACGACCAGTAATGGGAATTGTGGCGATTAACGATTCCATTGTTTGAAAAATTACTTTCATCAGACCACACGATACGACCTAGAAAATTAGGGTCTTGCGCATAATGTTCCATAAAAACTCCGGTGATAAAATTAAGTCTGCGATCTTGATCTCCTGCATGCAGTCCATGTACCAAATGAATTTTAAATGGTTTGTATTTATTAGATTTTAATATTTTATGGACAGAACCAACTGATGCGGCACACTCTTCAGAAATAGATCTCACAGACACATGAGGATTATAAGCTACAGCTGCTAATACACCGACGGTGTGTGCTTCATCCGTTGCTGTCTTTGTGCGATTCTCGCACTTACGGTGAGGAAAATGACCGGTTCCCCTCAAAATATTTGTTACACGAACAAATGTATTTTTCCGGGATGGCGTCGATCGAAACCTGGCAGCATACAATACTTGTGCAGCCCTTGCATTTTTCTACATTCACCATAAATTATTACCATATCAAAATATTCTTCGTTAGAAAACGTAAACATAATTATGGAATTTGAAGATGTACAGACGATTTTCAAAACTGAAACTGTAAACTGACAGAAACTTGACAGACACTTCATTACGCGTTTGTTTTCATGGCATGATAAATGTTTCACATGATTCTTAATCAACGACTGTGATAAGTTGGTCCCACTTACAATTTAGTGTACAGCGTATCGCATTATTTCCGCGTTATCTGCATTATTTTTGTGGAAGAACAATCTTTTATCTTTCATTTGGTATAAAATTTGCTATTTTGTCTGTATCACTCAAATGTTATGAGCACTTCCTGAAATTACGTTTTTGTGCTAAAATTCCAAGGATTATTTTTTTCTCAGAAACTACAAAAGATAAGTTGGTAGGAGTCTTAATAAAAGTCATCACAAATATGTCATAGAATCCAAAAATGAAATAAAAAATAGGGCATTGCATTTAAAAAATTGAACTGAGATAGCGCCACCTGGCGGTGATTGGCGTTGATTCAAATCTTTGTGCCAACAAATGTGCGCCCTTGGAAGATATTTACAAAAATATTTTCATAATTTAAAAATCTTCATCCGCTCTCGAGATATTGCACTGTCCCATTCCTCGTTGAACACGCTATATATATATATATATATATATATATATATATATATATATAGGGTGGGCCACCTGTAACGCCCGCCATATGCACGTATAGGGTCTATGTGAGCATGTTTTATTAAACATTTTGAAATATACAGGGTAATAAAAAAAGTTTTTATTTCACGAACCTGTATTTTTTAAATAGGAATGTCAAATTTTTTTAGCAAATCTGAATTCCAATTCAAGTTTATTCAGAATTCTCTATACCTAAGTCTTACCATTTGCAAAACATTTCACTTTTTTGAAAAATACAGAGGTTTTGCAAAACCTGAATAACTATGTAACGTGTAAATCAAACAGGAATGACAACACTTTCACGACTAGTGTATACAGGAAACCTACTTACACGGGGAGGTACCTACACTACAACTCCAATCACCATAAAAACGTGAAGTTAGGCGTGGCAAAATGCTTGTACGATAGAGCAGAAACAATATGCTCAAAACAAGAGGACCTGTACAAAGAAAAAAAAAATATCGCTAGAACATTCAAAGAAAATGACTACCCCGATGTAATACTTAACCTAAACAGGGAAAGGGTAACCGAAGAAGAAGAATCTAATTATACAGCGATAATACCATATACAAGGTACTCCAGACAAAATACGAAGGATAGGCAGCAAATACAAGATAAGCATTGCCTTTAAATCGGTCAAAACGCTCAGGGGAATACTAACCAAAACCAAACCATACAATGAACATGTCTGGAACGAAGACCACCTTATCCAATGTGATAACATACAGATAGTGGGAAATGATGAGAACACAACTCGTCGGAAACTCAAAGAAGCCATATACATCGCACTAGCAGAAAATCCAATAAATCAAGGTAGTGTAGAAATGAAACCCATATGGATTCCAATAATGCGCGAAGAGCTTAAGCGCAATACTGCAAGAACATATATTAATATATATATAATATATATATATATATATATATATATATATATATATATATGGTTACTCAGTGGCTCACAGTAAAAATGGTTCAGACTAGTAAGTGAACGATACCAAGTTCGAATCTAGAGAAATCTTGGGAAAAAATTATATATAAATATAAATTCGACTCAACGTGAAAAACAGTTCTCAGGACTAAGCCTGATGACGAAGCAGAGTCCGCTTCCAAAACGTCCGCGCTCAAAAAGCGTAAACTGTGGAAATAGGCCGATCAACTCCACTAATAGGAAACCACAGTTATCAAAACACTTATAATATTAACTATATGTATTACATATATAATTAAATTTTAGATATTTTGAATATTCTCCTATGGATTAATACGAAGACTTACCTATGCTAATATATTTTTATCGTCTATAATGAGTTCATCTCCGTTCCGTCTATCTTGTAGCGTGCATGTACTTAAGTCGACTACCCAGCACAAAGTATGCAACTACTTTTAATTACATTTTTGTGTGTAATGTATATTAAATCAATAATAGGAATAAAATTACATCCATAATCCCTGGAAGTTGAATGAAATGTAAATAACGTGAATGCGATTATGAAAGTAAATATAATTATTAAATTTTGAATTTGATATTTTTAGGTAATAAGTTTTATTTTTCATATGATATTTCGATAGCGTGGTATGCGACAAAGTTCCTATATTTGTGTTTACTAAAATTGGCAGATTTGACTAAAATATCAGTACTTTGGAATGAAATGAATATTTGATATAAATTTGTTTTTGTGTTATTAAATATCAAAACAGACTACGTTACGCCTGCTTTAGTAGCCACATCTGTGCTGGTTACCCTGGTTCGAGCATACACTGCGTTTACCTGTACATTATTGAAAAGAGCTGGAAATTATCTGATCTTACCTGGTGCTTCATTTTATCGTATCATCAAGAAATGAAGCGCTCGACAGCAATCCGTTCCACTATAATGTATTAATTTTATTTTGAGTGTCTAACAAGTAAGTACGTATCGTTTTAGTGCAAATTACGTTTCTATTATGTGGACAAATTAGATGAATTGATTTATGAACATTATAGTCAAGTTGATCTAATATTGTTTCGGAAGTTTTCGGTTAATGTTTTCTAAGAGAAAAACTTTTGAGTGCATAACTTTACTTCAGTTATATTTGTTGACATAGGTCAGACTAAACTTTGGCATTTTTCATTTTGAAATAATTCTGCGTAAAGATAGATTATATGTACCTATAGTTTAATTATCGATTCAGATTTAGTTCACTATCGTAAAGCTTTGCGAAAAGTTAAAGTACTGTTTGGTATACTTTGACGCTGAACTTATTCAGTATTATTTTGTGTCATTAAATATACAAATAAATACAGCTGTCGTATTGTTTATTAAGATTACATGTGGTATTGAAGTACAACTTTCTCAATTTTTGTTGTATTTTAATTAATTAACCTATAAAAAAATTGAGTGGCGCCTGACTAATATGATTACTGATTATAGTTATGGAATTATCTTAGCCTCTCATAAGACCTGGTAAAGAAAAGAGCTCTCTAGCTACAGTAAGTTTAGGTATTTGCTGAGCGGAACCGTGGTGTAAACTTACCTTTTTTTATTTAAGCTTCCGAGAGGAAGTCTATTATTTTTATTATTTATTTTTTTTTATAATACACATGCGCTAACATATCAAACCCGAAATAAAATAAACATCCAAAAGAAAGGAACTAGTAAATACGCAAACCAGTGAATTACATTTTTGCAGCAAACACAGGTGCAACCTTCTGATAGTACACAAGAAGGTCTTATTTTGATAAAAGTACAAGTGTCTTATACCGGTAGATTACTCTTTTACAAAATAATAATAACTTTTGCGAAAATCAGGTGTGACCTACCGGTCGTACACAAAAAGCCCATATTTCGATATAGACCCACTGGTGGGTCACGCTTATTCGTTAAAAACGCAATAGGCATTATTAAAATAAGTTCAGCATCCATCAGTTTCGGCAGCTTGGTCCAGAATCCTCAGATTAATGCGAATGTGCGCAATCGAAATCTTGACAAATGCTTTCGGTAAAGTAACCAAAAACATCTAGATTTTAAAGAATCATCTTAGTATGCATGTGCAGAATCAGAATTTGGTATAAAAAAATTTATATTTGCAATGAATAGCGGACGTAGTCGGAAACATGAGGTTAGGTGTGTAGCTAAAACAGACGCTTGTATAAACATCAGAATGAGCTTGGTGATTAATCAAAGTGTTGAAAAGGGTTCATCGGTAGTGTATTTAAGTAGGAATTTTGAGTCTTGCTAATCTATCTATAACTAAAGAGGCCTTTGATGAATTTATCTTTACCTTAACGCTTTAGAATGACAAGCGCATTTTAATTGGACGTGATGAATTACATCTGAAATTATTCTAACACTTAAGGTGCCTTTGGCAGGACATCTGAAATTTCTACGCAAACAGCACTTCTCTATGACTCGAGAACATTTGTTACCATTGGTATAAGGTGAAATATTTAGTAATAGTTGGCTTCTTATCTAAGAGCCTTGGCAATTACTTTTATTAGCCTTACATTGATAACTAGCGGTCCTGATTTTCGAAGGGATGATTCTTGAAAGATTCTAACATCTAAGGTTACACTTTTGGAAGGATATATCCAACTGAAAATCCTCTCCTATGGTATGAAATACTATCTCAAGTGCCCCTTTCCACTATAAAGTGTTGAAATAAATCTATGTATAAAGTAATAATATATATATATATATATATATATATATATATATATATATATATACAGGGTGAGTTTTTAAGGGCGAGGTACCTCCTATATATATTACAGATATATGAAAATTTTAAATACAGAACTTGTCGAGAAACATGAGCACTATGTTCGAAAAATATTTTCCAATATACAGGGTGGTCCATTAATCAGTGGTTACCCACAGTTATGTTTTTTCTTAAAGACACACCCAGTATTTCATTACATTTTAAAAGACCTTAAAGGTTACTGAATAATTTTAATTTTGAACGAAATTTATTACTCATGAACCTAATAAGATTTTGGGCTATAACTAGGACTAAACATTGCTTAACGATTTTGGACTAATATTGAGATAAAATTAAAAAAAACATACCGGGTGATTGACTTATGCGAATTGTTATTTTACTGACAATTTGTAAATGGAACACCCGATATAATTTTGCATTTTTGAGAAACCAATAACGGGTGCATTCTATTTGATAATAAGGTTTTATGCCCTAAATTTGACGGTTATGGAGTTATTTCCATTTTATTCTAAGAAATGGTCCAACTTAGGGTGTCAAATTGTCACTATTTAAGCTGTACACTTTGTTATACTAATGATAGTCAAAATCCAATTGTTCTTCAGAAAAAAGAAACAACGCTGTTAGAAGGGATTTAAACGTTTGGGGAGGAATCGTAGGAATTGGAGATACTTATCTCAATTTTTTAATAAACGTACTGCCACAATTGTGTGTACCTTTAGCCACTAGACGAACATTATGGTTGCAGCGAGATGGGGCACCATCCCATTACAACGTATGAGTAAGAAGGTATTTAAATTATGAATCTGGATTTAGGTGGATTGGTAGGGGTGGACCAACTGCTTGGCCAGCTAGGTCTTCAGATGTGACGAAATTGGATTTTTTTATGTGGGGTTATGTGAAAGAAAAAGTATACCAAACTTTATCTTCAAGACGTGAGGATATGAAAATCAGAATAAGAAGGGCATTTAAAGAAAAGAATGAACAAATGTTAGTGAACTTTAGTCGCTATTTCTTGACACGTGCAAAATTGTGTATCCAACAAAACGGTGGACATATAGGGCATCTCATTAAGTGAAATACTTATCAATTGAAAAATTATGTATCGTCGTTTCTAGATTGCATACCTACTAGAAATATTAAAAGATTATTTCTTCAAGTATTTTTTTTTTTGTGAAAAATCATTGGGTTTTGACTACCATCGTTAGTATAAAAGAATGTATAGCTTAAATAGTGACATTTTGACACCCTACTATTAAGTCGGGCCCTTTAAGGCCATTGGAATAAAATGGAAATACCTCCATAACGGATAAAGTTAGGACATAAAACCGTTAATGGCATCTAAAAAATACAAAATTATATCGGGTGTTTTATCTCAATAATAGTCCAAAATCTTTAACTAGGCGTAATATGCAAACTCTAGTCCTAGTTATAGCCCAAATCCTTATTAGGTTTATGAGTAATACATTTCGAAATGTGAGACCTTTTTTCGCTCAAAATTAAAATAATTCAGTAATCTTTAACAAAAAGCATCTACTCTTTAAGGTCTTTTCAAAAATGTAATGAAATGCCGGGTGTTTCATTTGTAAAAACATAACTTTGGGTCACCACTGATTATTAACTGTATTCCAATATACAGGGTGGCCCTGTATTTAAAATATTTTAGAATATAGTGCTCATGTTTCTCGACAAGTTCTGTATTTAAAATTTTGATATGTCTGTATAATATAGGAGGTATGAACCTCGCCCCTAAAACTCACCCTATATATACAGGGTGGCCCACTTAAGCGGGATTGCTCTATAACTCCTTACTATTATAAATACGAAAAATGTCTTATATAAAAGTTGTCCACAGTCATAAACTACATTTTAAAATTATTTTCAGAAATGGCGGACTTCCGGTTATACCGCAAACTCATGCCAACTTCGTTATTTTAAATAGAACAACCTATATATTATTACATTTTGAATTCCTCGTTGAATTTAAAGGTCACTTTAATCACCATACTATGGGTCTACGTCGCATTGCTTCTGAGTTATTTGACATTTTGTAGAAAAATGACGTTTGCAGTGCCTCCGAAAACTTTCAATATCTCGAAGACGGATACAGGTAGATAGATGTGGCTTTCGTTTTTTACTTCCGAAAAGGGTACCGCATCATTCTCATTCATTGCCAAAGATCTTGCTTTTAGAGTTCAATAATTTCTATCGCTCCGAAAATAATTTTTTTCAAACATGGATAACTTGATGTTTTTAATGCACAAGAAATAAACAATAAATACTCAAGAATTAAGAACACAAAACTCAAAAGAAATACACAAGAAATACATAAGGAATGAACAATAAATACAATAAATAAATTAGGATTGCACAAGTAATACAAAATAATTACTTAAGGCTTACACAAGAAATAGAGAAGAAATGCACAAGAAATACATAATAAATATATAAGGAACGATCAATAAATACATAAGGACAATTACTTAACGATTACAGAAGATATACAAAAGGAATGCACAAGAAATACAGGTTATCCTGTTGACACGTTTGATACTGCACGCGTCGGGTGTTTCTAAAACGCTGTAACAACTTTTGAAAGGCTGTTTGTCGGGGAAGTCTTCGTTCAGGATACCGTACCGCATAAATCTTTGACGCCAATAACGCATTTTTTTGGAATTCTCCAAGAATGAAAGTCATGTCGATCAACTCTGCCTCGGACAACAACATTTTAATGGAAATGTCTTGTAGAAACACTTAACTGATACACAAGACATCAAGGCACAACAGAAGCTCGAGAAAATGACGTTTCTTATCAGTTGTTTAAAACAATTGCCAAACATTTTCCAAAGCACCGCGCAATGCGCAAAAAACTGAAAGTAGATAAAATGTGAATATCTCGAAAACTCCAAAATATCGATAATGTTACATCAATGGAAAGGAAATTTAATTTCCTATCTGCTGATGTAAGAGAATATGGGTGGTTCCAATTAAAAAATCAAGTTATCCATGTTTGAAAAAATTATTTTCGGAGCGATAGAAATTATTGAATTCTAAAAGCAAGATTTTTGGCAATGAATGAGAAGATGCGGTACCCTTTTCGGAAGTAAAAACGAAAGCCACATTCTCTATTGATATCCGTCTTCGAGATATTGAAAGTTTTCGGAGGCACTGCAAACGTCATTTTTTCTACAAAATGTCAAATAACTCAAAAATAATGCGACGTAGACCCATAGTATGGTTATTAAAGTGACCTTTAAATTCAACGAGGAATTCAAAATGTAATAATATATAGGTTGTTCTATTTAAAATAACGAAGTTGGCATGAGTTTCCGGTATAACCGGAAGTCCGCCATTTCTGAAAATAATTTTAAAATGTGTAGCTTATGACTGTGGACAACTTTTATATAAGACATTTTTCGGTAATATAAAGTTATGGAGCAATCCCGTTTAAGTTTATATATATATATATATATATATATATATATATATATATATATATATATATATATATATATATAACGTATACCGGTGTAAATCAAATAGAATGTCACTTTTGAAGGGTCGTTAGATTTTGTTCAAATTTTGGGGGTTATATTATGCAGTTTGGGATTTTTTAAAAAAATAATATTTAAGACTTCCGGTTTCACCGGAAATGACGCAAAGCTGAATATTTAAATGGAAACCCTGTTATTTTACATATTTCGACATCTGTCATGTCAACTCAGGCGCCATTTTAATTTTATTTTAAACAAGTTTTTTAATTTTAGATCATTATGAACTATTATTTTTCCTAAAATTAATTTTGTGAATTTTGTTAACGATAAATTAAAAATTACGTTTTTTTAAAATACTGTTAAATAGAAACATACATGGGATTTAAATAGCTCTTTCAATACTAGAAAACGATATGCGTAGTAATTTTCTTAGTTCAAATAAAAATTTTTATTTTCTAATTTTTATTAACATAATATTTGAAACTCTATCAAAGTAAAATGGCGTTTGATTACATATAGGTGAACATGTATTTAATAGAATCCAAACATTTAAAATATACAGGGTTTTTTTTTCGGAAAGTCTATTGTTTTTGTAAAAATAAACTGGCTCTAATATAACCCATCAAAAGTTACAGGTTTTATTTATAATTACCATTAAATGTTAAATTATAAGATGTAAATTTAATAATAGTATGAAATAATTAAGTAAAACTAATATTCAGCCTACCCCAACGATCTGCAGAATGATCTAAAAGATGACGGAAAAATACTTAAACAATTATGCATTAAAATTTTTTTATAAATATATTAAAAAAGAGCAATTAGTTATAAACATTTATACAAATGTGTAACATAATTGGTTTACATTTAAGTAATTCTTCAATTATGACTTAAAAAAATTAATATTTTAAATTACATACGAAAGTACCTATAAAATTTTAACGGTCTATACACAATCAAATTAACCTAAGTGGAAGAAAAATTAACAGAAACATAAATAATTTGAAATATTCTCACGTTTTAACATTAAAATGCATGCAGAATCAGAATTTGGTATAAAAAAATTTATATTTGCAATGAATAGCGGACGTAGTCGGAAACATGAGGTTAGGTGTGTAGCTAAAACAGACGCTTGTATAAACATCAGAATGAGCTTGGTGATTAACAAAGTGTTGAAAAGGGGTTCATCGGTAGTGTATTTAGTAGGATTTTGAGTCTTGCTTCTTCATCTAAGAGCCTTGATGAATTCTTCTTTACCTTAACGCTTTAAATGCTGCCCTATTTGGAGGGATGATTCTCGAAATTATTCTAACACTTAAGGTGCCTTTGGCAGGACATACCCGAACACGCAAACCCTTCTCCTATGATCGAGAACATTTGTCTAGCCATTGGTAGGGTATTTAGTAAAGTCTGGCTTCTTCATCTAAGAGCCTTGGCAGATTCTTTATTGCCTTAGCACTTGAACTGCGGTCCTATTTTGAAGGGATGATTCTTGAAACGATTCTAACATCTAAGGTACCTTTGGAAGGATATATTCCAACACGAAAATCCCTCTCCTATGGTAGAAAACATCTCTCAAGTGCCCCCTTTCCACTATAAAGTGTTGAAATAAATCATGTATAAAGTAATAATATATATATATATATATATATATATATATATATATATATATATATACAGGGTGAGTTTTTAAGGGCGCGGAGGTACCTCCTATATATTATTACAGATATATGAAAATTTTAAATACAGAACTTGTCGAGAAACATGAGCACTATGTTCGAAAAATATTTTCCAATATACAGGGTGGTCCATTAATCAGTGGTTACCCACAGTTATGTTTTTTCTTAAAGACACACCCAGTATTTCATTACATTTTTAAAAACACCTTAAAGGTTACTGAATAATTTTAATTTTGAACGAAATTTATTACTCATGAACCTAATAAGATTTTGGGCTATAACTAGGACTAAACATTGCTTAACGATTTTGGACTAATATTGAGATAAAATTAAAAAAAACATACCGGGTGATTGACTTATGCGAATTGTTATTTTACTGACAATTTGTAAATGGAACACCCGATATAATTTTGCATTTTTGAGAAACCAATAACGGGTGCATTCTATTTGATAATAAGGTTTTATGCCCTAAATTTGACGGTTATGGAGTTATTTCCATTTTATTCTAAGAAATGGTCCAACTTAGGGTGTCAAATTGTCACTATTTAAGCTGTACACTTTGTTATACTAATGATAGTCAAAATCAATTGTTCTTCAGAAAAAGAAACAACGCTGTTAGAAGGGATTTAAACGTTTGGGGAGGAATCGTAGGAATTGGAGATACTTATCTCAATTTTTTAATAAACGTACTGCCACAATTGTGTGTACCTTTAGCCACTAGACGAACATTATGGTTGCAGCGAGATGGGGCACCATCCCATTACAACGTATGAGTAAGAAGGTATTTAAATTATGAATCTGGATTTAGGTGGATTGGTAGGGGTGGACCAACTGCTTGGCCAGCTAGGTCTTCAGATGTGACGAAATTGGATTTTTTATGTGGGTTATGTGAAAGAAAAAGTATACCAAACTTTATCTTCAAGACGTGAGGATATGAAAATCAGAATAAGAAGGGCATTTAAAGAAAAGAATGAACAAATGTTAGTGAACCTTAGTCGCTATTTCTTGACACGTGCAAAATTGTGTATCCAAGAAAACGGTGGACATATAGGGCATCTCATTAACTGAAATACTTATCAATTGAAAAATTATGTACCGTCGTTTCTAGATTGCATACCTACTAGAAATATTAAAAGATTATTTCTTGAAGTATTTTTTTTTTTGTGAAAAATCATTGGGTTTTGACTACCATCGTTAGTATAAAAGAATGTATAGCTTAAATAGTGACATTTTGACACCTTACTATTAAGTCGGGCCCTTTAAGGCCATTGTAATAAAATGGAAATACCTCCATAACGGATAAAGTTAGGACATAAAACCTTACTATCAAAAAGAATGTATCCGTTAACGGCATTAAAAAATACAAAATTATATCGGGTGTTTTATCTCAATATTGGTCCAAAATCTTTAACTAGGCGTAATAAGCAAACTCTAGTTCTAGTTATAGCCCAAATCCTTATTAGGTCTATGAGTAATAAATTTCGAAATGTGAGACCTCTTTTTCGCTCAAAATTACAATAATTCAGTAATCTTTAACAAAAAGCATCTACTCTTTAAGGTCTTTTCAAAAATGTAATGAAAAGCCGGGTCTTTCATTTTAAAAAACATAACTCTGGGTCACCACTGATTATTGGGCCACCCTGTATTCCAATATACAGGGTGGCCCCCTGTATATTGGAAAATATTTTTAGAATATAGTGCTCATGTTTCTCGACAAGTTCTGTATTTAAAATTTTGATATGTCTGTACTAATATAGGAGGTATGAACCTCCGCGCCCTTAAAAACGCACCCTATATATATACAGGGTGGTCTACTTAAGCGGGATTGCTCTATAACTCCCTTACTATTATAAATACGAAAAAATGTCTTATATAAAAGTTGTCCACAGTCATAAACTACACATTTTAAAATTATTTTCAGAAATGGCGGACTTCCGGTTATACCGCAAACTCATGCCAACTTCGTTATTTTAAATAGAACAACCTATATATTATTACATTTTTGAATTCCTCGTTGAATTTAAAGGTCACTTTAATCACCATACTATGGGTCTACGTTGCATTGCTTCTGAGTTATTTGACATTTTGTAGAAAAATGACGTTTGCAGTGCCTCCGAAAACTTTCAATATCTCGAAGACGGATACTAGTAGAGAGATGTGGCTTTCGTTTTTACTTCCGAAAAGGGTACCGCATCATTCTCATTCATTGCCAAAGATCTTGCTTTTAGAGTTCAATAATTTCTATCGCCCGAAAATAACTTTTTTCAAACATGGATAACTTGATGTTTTTAATGCACAAGAAATAAACAATAAATACTCAAGAATTAAGAACACAAAACTCAAAAGAAATACACAAGAAATACATAAGGAATGAACAATAAATACAATAAATAAATTAGGATTGCACAAGTAATACAAAATAATTACTTAAGGCTTACACAACAAATAGAGAAGAAATGCACCAGAAATACACAATAAATACATAAGGAACGATCAATAAATACATAAGGACAATTACTTAACGATTACAGAAGATATACAAAAGGAATGCACAAGAAATACAGGTTATCCTGTTGACACGTTTGATACTGCACGCGTCGGGTGTTTCTAAAACGCTGTAACAACTTTTGAAAGGCTGTTTGTCGGGGAAGTCTTCGTTCAGGATACCGTACCGCATAAATCTTTGACGCCAATAACGCATTTTTTTGGAATTCTCCAAGAATGAAAGTCATGTCGATCAACTCTGCCTCGGACAACAACATTTTAATGGAAATGTCTTGTAGAAACACTTCAACTGATACACAAGACATCAAGGCACAACAGAAGCTCGAGAAAATGACGTTTCTTATCAGTTGTTTAAAACAATTGCCAAACATTTTCCAAAGCACCGCGCCAATGCGCAATAAAAACTGAAAGTAGATAAAAATGTGAATATCTCGAAAACTCCAAAATATCGATAATGTTACATCAATGGAAAGGAAATTTAATTTCCTATCTGCTGATGTAAGAGAATATGGGTGGTTCCAATTAAAAAAATCAAGTTATCCATGTTTGAAAAAAATTATTTTCGGAGCGATAGAAATTATTGAATTCTAAAAGCAAGATTTTTGGCAATGAATGAGGAAGATGCGGTACCCTTTCCGGAAGTAAAAAACGAAAGCCACATCTCTCTATTGATATCCGTCTTCGAGATATTGAAAGTTTTCGGAGGCACTGCAAACGTCATTTTTTCTACAAAATGTCAAATAACTCAAAAATAATGCGACGTAGACCCATAGTATGGTTATTAAAGTGACCTTTAAATTCAACGAGGAATTCAAAAATGTAATAATATATAGGTTGTTCTATTTAAAATAACGAAGTTGGCATGAGTTTCCGGTATAACCGGAAGTCCGCCATTTCTGAAAATAATTTTAAAATGTGTAGCTTATGACTGTGGACAACTTTTATATAGACATTTTTCGTATTTGTAATACTAACGGAGTTATGGAGCAATCCCGTTTATGTGTGTATATATATATATATATATATATATATATATATATATATATATATATATATATATATATAACGTATACCGGTGTAAATCAAATAGAGGCCACCCCTGTCACTTTTGAACGGGTCGTTAGATTTTGTTCAAATTTTGGTGGGTTATATTAGTGCCAGTTTGGGATTTTTTACATAAAAAAATAATATGGCAGACTTCCGGTTTCACCGGAAATGACGCAAAAGCTGAATATTTAAATGGAACACCCTGTATATTTTTACATATTTCGACATCCGTCAAATGTCAACTCAGGCGCCATTTTAATTTTGTTTTAAACGAGTTTTTTTAATTTTAGATCATTATGACCCCCACAATATTATTTTTCCTAACAATTAATTTTTGTGAATTTTGTTAACGATTAAATTAAAAATTACGGTTTTTTACCTAAAACTCACTGTTACCAATAGAAACATACATGGGCCACCCTGCATATTAAATAGCTCTTTCAAGTACTAGTAAAACGATATGCGTAGTAATTTTCTTAGTTCCTAAATAAAGCAGTAATTTTTTATTTTCTAATTTTTATTAACATAATATGCTCCTGAAGCCGACTCTATCAAAGTAAAATGGCGTTTGAGTTGACATATGGGAGGTGAACTGTATGTATTTGAAGCCGTAGAATCCAAACATTTAAAAATATACAGGTCGTTCCGGTTACATTTTCAGACCGGAAGTCGGTCATATTGTTCTTTATGTAAAAAATCCCAAACTGGCTCTAATATAACCCATCAAAAGTTACACGGTGGCCCTTATTTGATAATTACCATTAAATGTTGAATTATAAGTATGTATTAATAATAATAGTATGAAATAATTAATTCGTAAAAACTAATATTCAGCCTACCTCCAACGATCTGCAGAATGATCTAACAGATGACGGAAAAATACTCTCTAAATAAACAATTATGCATTAAAATTTTTGTTACTAAATATATTAAAAACAGAGCAATTACGTTATAACACATTTATACAGAATGTGTACACATAATTGCGTTTACATAATTTAAGTAATTCTTCAATTATGACTTAAAAAATTAATATTTTAAATTACATACGCTAAAGTACCTATAAAAATTTTAACGGTCTATACACACACATCAAATTAACCTAAGTGGAAGAACGGGAAATTAACAGAAACAGCCTAAATAATTTGAAATATTCTCACGTTTTAACATTAAAACCGCTGATTGTCTTTTTAACTCTCATTCATAAAATCTACCAAAAGATTAATGTAAATCTGAACGTGCATCCTTTACGCTTCAAATGAAACGTGAAAAAATCAAATTATTTTTTTTAATTAACCGCAAATTCTTTCAAATAAAAACAAAATATTGAAGTATACAAAAGGTCATTTCCTGTTTAATAATAACACAAATTTCATTACTTAATTAAGGGGAAAGAAGATGCAGTTCAAGCTGCTGCAACTTTAATTATGCAAACTAGAACCACACAAGACGTAGTTATTTTAACGGTCACTTGAAGATCTATGATTGTACGTAATTGATATACTGTAAACTGTCTGTTGGAGACTGCATTAAATTATTCCTCCGAAAACCTATTATGTTTTCTACAAAAGCTATGTATCATTTTAAATCGACCACAAACAATTCTTTTTGTATTCTATTTTAGTGATCTACATTTTTCTTATTTTTTAGTTAGTTTCTTCTCTATGTTCACAATAGTGATCCTTTTTAGTTTGTTTACTAAGCATCTGATTTATTTTGCAGAAGATCGCAGTTTTGCTGATTCTAAAACAAGTGCACATGAATGTCAAAAAGGATAAGAAGAGTAAGTAATTTGTTGGTTCTATTCTTTAATTTATTTTATTTTATTTTGCCACCATAATGTTCTTTATACGCCTCCAAATGCGGGCGTAATGTGGTCTTTATAGCACGGAAATGTTATTGATGCTAAGCAGCATGATTCACAGCAAACACATGACATGATATATAATAGCAATATCA
Source organism: Vesta saturnalis (assembly GCA_036346205.1). NCBI lineage: Eukaryota > Metazoa > Arthropoda > Insecta > Coleoptera > Lampyridae > Vesta > Vesta saturnalis. Next base: position 202,880 of record JARFJB010001511.1, read on the forward strand.
CAGTATCTTAGTAACAACAAATTAGCCTACTGTCTACTTTATTTCACTGCATTTGCATTTAAAAACTTGCCGAAAATACTGAATCTTTTTAATATTTTGTTCCAGTTTCATGGTGCAAAATAAAATAAAACATTAGTACCACGGGCATAATTAGATTATGGCTCTCAGAATATAAGCCCTCGCTTCGCGTCGGGCTTTATCATTCCTCGAGCCATAATCTTCTGATTATGCCTAATACATAAATATCTATTACCAATATAACTAAAAAAAGTATTCTTCACAATTTTGTTTAATAATCTTACGTACTCTGTATTTTGTAACTGTGGTTTCCTATTAGTTGAGTTGATCGGCCTATTTCCACAGTTTTTGCTTTTGAGCGCAACGTTTCGGAAGCGGACTCTGCTTCCGTCATCAGGCTTAGTCCTGAGAAGGACTGTTTTCGCATTGAGTCGAATTCATATTATATATATATATATATATATATATATATATATATATATATATATATATATATATATATTTATGGTTGCTTAGTAACTTCTTACGCAGGTGTATTGCATAAGCTCTTAGCGCATTATTGGAATCCATATGGGTTTCATTTCTACACTAGCTTGGCTTTAACTATATGTATATTAAACTTTTCGTGGTTGCGCAGAAGTTTATTGCGCATGTTGCACCGTAACTTTTTGCGCAGGTGTATTGTGATTAAGCTCTTCGCGCATTATTGGAATCCATACCATATGGATTTCATTTCATTTCTACACTAGCTTGGCTTCTAAAAAATATATATTGGATTACTCAGTGGATCAGCGGTAAAGGTGTCAGACTAGTAAGTGAAAGGTACCAAGTTCGAATCTGAGAGTAGTCAAGTGCTTGAGAAAAAATTATATATAACATATGAATTCGACTCAAGTGCGAAAACAGTCCTCAGGACGGAAGCAGAGGCCGCTTCCGAAACGTCGCGCTCAAAATGCAAAAACTGTAGAAATACGCCGATCAACTCCACCAATCTTACGTACTGTATATTCTATCTTCTATCTTTAAAACGCAATTGAAAGTTACTCTTATTAATTCCGAGATTATAAAATCTTTAAAAGCGTAATATTCAACTTATTCGAAATACTGGAAATTCTTATAAGAATTATTTAATTCCGCTGTCTTGGCTTTATACTATAATTCAACGCTTAGGATTTATTTGAAAGCCTAATATTAAATTTATTCGCAATAACTCAAATATGATTAAATTATTGGACGTCTATGGTTAGTTGGTGTTGGATCATAAACGGACAGGCAAACAATAATATTACTCACATTATACTCTATAAGTTTTTGTGCGCTGGTGACTCAGCTCTCTTATTAGATGCTAGGAAAGAATCATCAAGAAAATCCAAGCGTTTACCAAAAGATCACCACATTATAAACAAATTTAAAAATCAAACTTAATCAAACAAATAGAAAGTGATTAGTTTGTTAATCAGTGTTAATTAGTTTGTTTAATCTGCGATTAAATCAATTTAAAGCATATATAAATTATACTAGCAATACCATGAAATGGAACAATGAAGTAACAATAAAACTGAAACACAGTTCAAACTACGCATGGAAAACTAAAAAAAAACAGCGTTAAAGGATTAACCGTACGGTCGTAGTACATTAGCACGTACAGACAAAGGCTATTGTTTAGCATAGGTTCACCTAAAATAGTCTTGAAAATAGCTTTCTTGAAATTAACCAATGAAAGGATTTAAGCTTTCTGAATAAATCCGCTGAATAGGAGATAACTATAAAAAATTTACTATAAAATAATAATTATACTCTACATTAACCCTACTCTTAATTTCAAAATATGAAAACTTAGTTATCCAACTTCAAAATGGACCATAGAAATAAAATCAATACAAAACAAATACTAATATAGTCATTTAACGTCATGACAATATAATCATACGCGTGGTTACATAAGCATTGCGCAACGTACACATTCGTATATACACGCACACACACGCTCCACACCTCATACACAAAAACACGAACACCCACACGTACACGTACACGTACACGTACAGGCACTCACGAACACTCACGAGCACATACAGAACCGTACTTGCACATATACACACA
>JARFJB010001511.1:207500-217500 GCA_036346205.1 Vesta saturnalis
TAGCGGACACGAATACGCACATGTACACGCACACGCATGCTTTAACGTAGACGACCACACAACCGCCCACGCACACGCACCCGAATAAGCGTAAGGGCAAGTACACGTATATGCAAGCACACATGGACACGGAGGCACACGCGCACACACGTACACACATACGCTCACAGAGACCCACGTACACACACGCACACACCACCACCAACGTGTACATCCGCAGGCACACACGGACACCCACCCACACCAAACGCGAACTCACACACTCACACGCGCATGCACACAACACACACACACACACACACACACACACACACACACACACACACACACACACACACACACACACACACACACACACACACACACCGCGCACTCAGGCCACGCAAACGTACATAAACAACACATACATATGCTCTAAAACACAAAAGCATACACATGTGTACACGCAGCACAAACAAATGAACGCACATACCTACACAAGCACGCAAGCCAACACATACACGCATGCGCATATGCAAACGCACTCGCAGAGACACGTGCGTGCACTTACGTACAAGTAAGCACAGATGCACTCGCACATCTGTACACAGTACACGAATACCCACATCAAAGGCAAACCCACACAACACGGCACACACACACACACACACACACACACACACACACACACACACACACACTCACACACACATATACACATACACACACACGCACACGCACATGCACGCGCATACACCTACACCCGCGCGTGCCTACGTACGCACACACACATGCACACAAACAAACAAGTTAGCGGACACGAATACGCACATGTACACGCACACGCATGCTTTAACGTAGACGACCACACAACCGCCCACGCACACGCACCCGAATAGCGTAGGCAAGGTACCACGTATATGCAAGCATCACATGGACACGGAGGCACACGCGCACACACGTTAGCACACCATACGCTCACAGAGACCCACGTACACACACGCACACAACACCACCAACGTGTACATCCGCAGGCACACACGGACACCCACCCACACAAACGCGAACTACACTACACGCGCAGCACAACACAACAACACCACAACACACACACACACCAACCACACACAACACGCACATACAACACCACACGAGCCGCGCGCGCTCAGGCACAGCAAACGTACTAACAAGCATCACATTGTACACGCAGGCACAAACAATGAACGCACATACCTACACAAGCACGCAAGCCAACACATACACGCATCGCATATGCAAACGCACTGCAGAGACACGCGCTGCACTACACAAAGCACAGATGCACTCCACATCACACAGGTACACGAATACCCACATCAAAGGCAAACCCACACACGCAAACGGGCATGCAAGATACGTACACACACACACACACACACACACACACACACACACACACCACACACACACGACCACACACACACACACACACACACACACACACACACACACACGCACACCCACACACTCACACGCACACGCACACGCACACCACACCACACCACACACACACACACACCACACACACACACACACACACACACACACACACACACACACACACACACACACACACACACACACACACTCTCACACACAAGCACATCACACTCACACGCACACGCACACGCGCACGCACACGCACACGCACACGGACCCGCACACGCACACGGACCCGCACACGCAGATGTAACCCACGCACACACACGCATTCACTCACGCACACGCACACACGCACAAGTTTAGGCACACCCAAACGCATACGCATGCCCACACGCACACACATTCGACATTCACCATTTCGAAATTTTTCAAAAACCGATATTTTGGACAGTTCTTTGAGAGATTACAATAATTCTCCCCTTAGCTTGGAAAGCTAAGTTGGTGTGTAATTCCGGTATCTATCATTTTTAAAATGAATTTGACACTCCGAAGAACTTGGTTTGTTGTAACCTTTATTTGAAACTTTCCTTTGTCAATAAAACCTGTACGGGACTTAGACTTCTTATCTTAAGTTGGACATCCTGTATACGTCTTTACCAATCAAAGGTGATTAGATTTGTGCCATTTTCATTAACAACATTAAAGCCATTAACGCCATCATTTATTTCGCGTTGAGTGTGTTCTGGTCAATTTCAAGACTTTAATAATAGGTTTGGAAGTCCGTAATAGTATTGAATATCGAAACCGGTCAAGCAATACCTATTACAATAAATGGTTATTCCTTTTAATTTATTAACTGTAATTAACAAAGTAAGTTTATTATTAAAAAATACTACTTCCAAAAAGGGCATGACAAATTATAAGACTATGACTAATGTACCATTAGCTTTTATGATGAAGAGGTAGTGTAATAAAAGACCCTTAAATATACTCTTGTTAAAGTAAATCGAAAAGTACTTTAAACACGTGTTTAAAGGCTAGATGTATAATATTTTACGAGCGTAAGTAAATATGGATAATTTAAGAATTTAAATAGGGAAAGCACCTGTTTTAACACGAGTAAGTAAATTTTAAACAGTAATCGACACTAAAAGATAATGTTTAATGAAAATAAATGCTGTTTTTCTCACACGAGGAGGTGCACACATGTTGCGGTTTATTTGATCTCAGATTGACATTATAATGAATATCAAACAGTCGTTGAGCTATAGATATCTCGCTAACGAGTTGCACACGGACAATATCATTATAAATTCAACCTAATACAACCTGCCTTCACATATTTTTTCAATTCAAACACCTTAAAATAGTCGTACATCTAACAGCTGGTCACCATCTTTTAAACAATCTCACATGTGGTCAGTGTTGACGTCAACTTATTGCTTTTTCACAAATATTGTTCACGTGTGGACAATTTTCGAAAAATTTATGAATCAGACGTTGACTTTTCACAAGACGTTAATCCCAAATATGAATCTATTTATAGTTAATTGAGTAAGACACCTGCGTTTAGTATAGGTACTGATTATTATGGAATTTTCTTTTTTATTTACCAACGCTTTAGCTTGTTTTTTAACTTCCTTTAAATTGTACGTTGAAGGTTCAAAACCAGATTAACAACGTCTTGGGATAAAATTAGAATTATGCTTAGGATGTTGTGTAAGTAATGCAAATTATCTATCAACTTGTTGAATTAACTAAATATTGCAATATATTTTACAGATGGCGATAAATATACATATAAAAGATGTTATTCCTTGCATATAAATGTTTATAGCTTATGTAAGGTATTTCAGCATGAATCTGCCAAACTAAAACACGACATAGAAGTTATTTTAAGTTAAAAAAATTAACGTAAACATGTCTCATTCCTTATTGTTATCAAAATAACTAATGTCAAATATGTGGTTTGAACAACACAAGGCCTTCCATCATACAAAGTGGAAATTCGATTTGCCATATCTTGACAGATTTTCTTTGTTTATTGGATTCAAACTTGGGCAGTGTAATAATATACAGGGTGTGGCATTAGTACTACAAAGTGAATTTGCGGCTAGAAAAAAATGTTTTATACAAAAGTTGCATGAATTCTAGCAAGTCTAACCTAAAAATGTTTTCGCATATATAGTGTTGCGTAACGGCGATACATAACCCGTCTGTCTTATTTTAAATGGAGTGGTATTAATAGTTTTCACTGCGGATTTCGTTTCTACTCTGAAAAACAACCACTTTCTATTAAACATGTCGTATAGCTAAACTTAACCGTTTTTGGAATATTTGTACATTTACATAAAAAATTCATTTTGACGTTACCTTCAAATCTATTATTTTGTAACTTCACATGTAATTAATGATCACATTGACTTTTTAAGAAATATCATGACTTATTTAATTTTTATACAAAATATACCACAAATAGGAATTTATTTTTTTGTTTGGAATGTAAAGAGCTATCTTATCTTAAATACAACGCCCTGTATATTATTGCGTTATTTGATAGAAAATTAAACGACCTACAATTTTTGTAATAAGAGAATTCTGTCTATCTGCAACGGTGTTTAAAATATTAATAATTCTTATATTTACATATTAATCCATAACTGTATCATCGATACGGCACTCTGTATAAAAATATGATATCCGATATATTGTTAAACTGGTTGAAAGGGACCTGACCTAAATTTAAGACTTTTATTGCAAATGTATACTTATGTACACTATACTTACACTTTACACTCATCAAATTAATTTGACCAGTCTGAAAACAGTAACATAACAACAACTATCTGTTAAAATTCACACAAACGCAATTATAATTCACTGTGGTATAACGTATTATTTCATTAAACGCAGATTAAAATATGATTTCAAACAATTATAAAAGATGTTCAACGTCACCATTAGCTTGACTAAATTTCAAACTCCTTTGCCTAAAATATTTATCAACATTGTTGGTGTTATAGGTGCGAATGCTTCACGGATGCGCTCCTTCATGTTCTCCTTGGTGGATGGCGGCGTTTGATATACAATCTCTTTCACACAACTACATAGGAAGAAGTCAGGCTTTGCTAGATCTGAAGATCTTGTCGAAAACGGAATTGGTGCATATCGACCGATCCACTTATTCTCAAGTCTTTCATCTAAATAATTCCAGACAATACGGCTAGTGGGGATGTGAGCCCCATCTTGCTGAAACCACATAGCTTCTCTAACACTTTGCGGAACATCTGCTAAAATCTCTGGTAATGTAGTTTGGAATAAATTTAAGTAGTAGTCGTTACTTTTTATAATGTCTTCAAAGAAAACAGGACCTGTAAACATAATGTCTTAGTATTCCCGTCCAGGTTTGTAACGACCACCTATGTTGGCGATCTACAGGTCGACTAAAACGGGGATTTAATTCACCATACAGCTGCGTGTTGTGTCGATTACTCACAGCAGTGAAATGTTGACTCGTCCGTGAACATTACATTCAGGAAAATCTTCCGTTTTCCTGCAACTTTAACAACGCATATCATCTTCACTAATTAATTGGTGCGTTGTTATGTGAAATGGGTGGTACCTGTTTTCCCTTAATATTCGTCCAACTGTGTGCGTACTACGCTCTAGCATGTCACCTAATTTTTTTTGACTTGTACTCGGCTGCTCAATTACCCCTAATATAGTGTTTAGTCGTTTCTCTAATTCTATCAGATTTCTGCCTTGCATGTTTCTCATACGCAACGCTACCAGTACGAGTAAACCGCTCGATTACAGTTGTAATTTATAATTCTAGACTTTCTAATTCTAGACTTTCTAATTCTAGACTAATACAACTTTTTACAAAAATTGGTACGATAGTTACCTCATCAACTAAAGTTGAATTTGTCAAATTTTGCGATAGTATCATATTTATTTTTTATATCTATTAAAAGTTTTTTATGAAATTACATTCTCACTCACATACGTAATATAAAAGTCAATACATTTTACTATTTATTATAAGTATGGCAACTGTTATGATCGTTTTCAGTTCAATATAACTAAAATTATACAGGGTGCACAATTGCACATTATTAAAATGTAAATATTGGAAAAAGCGTCGCAGATAGACAAAATTTGCTTATTACAAAAAAATTAGGTCTTTTAATTTTCTTTCGAATAACGTAATAATACACAGGGTATTGACTTAAGATAAGATAGTTATTTACATTTAAAACAAAAAAAAATATAAATACATATTTTGGGACACCCTGTATTAACCCTGTATTAAATACGTTATAATATTTCTTAAAAGATGTCCACTAATTACATGAGGAATTAAACATTCATAGATTTGGTAACCTCAAGATAAATTTTTGAACTACCACGAAAAATAATAATATACCATTCCATTTAAAATAAGAAAGTTAGGTTATGTATGGCTGTTACGGAACACTCTGTATTTGAGAAAATATTTTTAGAATATAGCGTGCTTGAATTCAAGCAACTTTTGTATAAAATATTTTTTATGATTGTACACAGTTTAGCCGCAAATTCGCTTTGTCAATACAATATATATATATATATATATATATATATATATATATATATTAGATTAACTTACTCGGGTACTCGGTCAATTAAATAGGGCGTTATAAATAAAAACTTCACTTATATAGTCTTGATAAAGCAACCAAAGGGTTGCGAAATATTGGCATTATAAAAAGATTTTTTTTATTTATAACGCCCTATTTAACTGACCGAGTACCCGAGTAAGTTAATATAATTTATTATAATTTCGGTCGAAACAAGAGTTACCTATATATATATATATATATATATATATATATATATATATATATATATATTAGATTAACTTACTCGGGTACTCGGTCAATTAAATAGGGCGTTATAAATAAAAACTTCACTTGTATAGTCTTGATAAAGCAACCAAAGGGTTGCGAAATATTGCCATTATAAAAGATTTTTTTATTTATAACGCCCTATTTAACTGACCGAGTAGCCGAGTAAGTTAATATAATTTATTATAATTTCGGTCGAAACAAGAGTTACCTATATATATATATATATATATATATATATATATATATATATATATATATATATATATAATTATACCATGAGTTACACCTTTCCTTGCATGGGGCAAGTGTAACCTACGTTTAAACTCACGTACCTGAATTATAAGCATCTAAAGGGGCAAGTGTAAATAAAATTGATAAGTTTTCTCACACTTTTATGAAGAAAAAACTTTGTAACGAAAGCTATGCCCGGGGTAAGTGTATGTGGTCTCGAATCGCTGTAGAGAAAACAATGAGGTAAGTATAAATGAAAAGTTTTATTGTGAAAATACATCTGAAAAATAATGAGATTCAAATTCTCAAGACAAATTGTTGTAGGAGTCGAAGCAAATATTAAACTCAATTTATCTATTATTGGAGGTGACAAAACCTTATACATTTCGTCAAAAGTTATCATACTTGTGTCATCTACATTTGGCCAGTGAAATGAAACGAATCCGTCCTGTAAATTTCGCGCAGAGAGTTTCAATTTCAGTGATTTGTGCAACATAAATCTTGGTATTTTTCCTTGAAAAAAGTTTCACTATAACCCAGTCCTTTACACGTAATGATGCGAAACCTTTCGCCATTGCTTCTGTGAACTTATCTTCGTCCCCTTTTTCTTGAATTTCGTCGAATATATTACTGTCTTGTGATTCATCTGATTCTAAATCTCCATCATCTTGGTCACTTTCTACTTCACAGACCGCTTTCTTGCGGCCTTTAAACCTTTGTTTTCAATTTGTTCAATGTGTTAATCAATCAGGACTGCAAGGACAGTTTTCTGTTGACTTTTGTAGGGATTTTTGATCTCGGCTTCTTTAGTTGCAATTTTTTGCATAGCTTCAGCGGATATTATGATCTCTGCTCCAGGGCAAACGCGTTTTCTTCCTGCCTTGACATTAGGAGCTTGTTTCACTTGTTCGAACAATAAAGCTTCAAATGATTTTTTGGAGCAAGAAATGGTTCATTTTGCGCTGTGGACATTATTTCAGGTTGATTCAACATTTGTCAATGAAGCTTTTTCATCTTTTTCCTAGATTTCTGGGAATGAACGTGCTTCGTTTCCATTTTCTAAGGATGTTAAAGGTCTAAATGAGGCATTTCTAATTACTAAGTTATTGTGAGTTATATTCATATTTCCCTCTGCTATAATATTGGAGGATGAGAGTCTATTTTCATTTTCTGCCACACGGGGTGATAGGGGCCCACGAGTGGCATTTTCATTGTCTGAAAAATCTAGCCACCTTTGGTAAGCCTCCGGTTCGAACTTTTCTGGTGGAACCACTTTGTCAGAACCTGTCTTTTTTGAAAATGACGATTTTGGTAATTTTTGCCATAATTTTTTCTCTGTCATTTAATCAATTCATCGCCCCACTTCACTTTCATAAACCTGAAAACATTCAGATCTAGTGGTTGTAGGATGTGACTGGTGTGTGGTGGTAATTTAAGTATTGTAATACTTTTATGTATTGCCTTTTGTAGAAGAGGTATACTAATATCTATCATATACTAAGACAACTGGTCTTTCAGAGCTAATATTTCGCAAAAAGTTTTTCGATAAATAATTCGTGAAATGCCCTCAAATACGGTTGAGTCAGGTGACATCCAAGAGTGCCAACCATTTTTGCCTCTGAAGACTTTTAACGGTGGTAATCTTTCGCCAGCAGCATTTGCTGCTAATAATATATAATAATGCTTTTATTCATTAAAACATTTGCAATTATAAAATTTATCATTTATGGGGCGAGGTTCAGTTGACAGGCGTAAATTCCTCGTTTTTGTTCTTCCACCTAAACCCCAAAACAAAACACCTGTATGGAAAACAAAACTAAAAATATTGAAGGCAACCACTAAATTAACAACATACATGTGCAACAAAAGTAAGCCAGCCTGTAACTAATTATGGAAACCCAACGGGATCTACTCTATATTCAAGATTTTTTTTATATTATATATTTTAATAGGTTAATAATTTGACAAATGAAAGACCGTTTAAACGCTGCTGCTGTATGTTGAAGTGGCGTAAGTAGACATCTATAACGTAGTTTCAAGTTATGTACACCAGTGCGAAGGGTTACCGTTATGTTTTCTTCACCGGGACCACTAGTTGCTCTGTGGCGAGGCATTCTGTCAATCCAAGAACTTTAACTCCACTAGGATCTACACAAAAACTAGTTTCGTCAAAATTCCATATTTGTGTCAATAATAACTTTTTTCTTGAAGCTTTTACAGCTTGCGGCTTCTTTAGGCTTAACTTGTTTTGAAACGGACAAAGAAATCATCACCTGGGACTCCATCTTTGAAATGTGTATCTATGTTGTTTTCTCGGACATATCGGCCTATAATCTCTAGAACCTCCTTTTAGACGGACCAAACTCTATTTGCTTGTGACTTGCTAGTTACGCCTCTTTGTCTCTTTAAGCGTTTGTAGAGAGTTGTAGAGCTTTGTCGCACGGTATAGAGTTAACTCTCCATTTTTTACAGCTTCCACTGCATTTTCTAAATCTGCAGTAGAGTAGGATGGGGGTGCGGTGCGTTTATAATTTCGAACCATATTCTGTAATAAACCAATATAGCATTATTAATATTAATGCATATGACTATGAAACCTATATATATATATATATATATATATATATATATATATATATATATAAAAAATACTTACCTCAAAAACCACGAGCATTTTATTCGAAATTAAACAATTACACGCACCAGGATAAAATAATTATACACTCACATTCAAGTAAAAACGTGAACTAATTGACACATGGACATTATTGCCAACGTTTGTTGTCGTAACGCATTCATTGGTTACCATAGGTTACGTGGTTACTAATGCAATATAATTATATTAGATGGAATCATTTGATTATTATTTTTCATCAGAATATAACGATGGGTTCCACTTTCGCAAAATTTACACTTACCCCGGTTAAACTTAATTTTAATAATAATAACTTTTTACCTTCCAACCTACATTATACATATGTAGGTATAGAAGGTTATGCAATCGACTTTTTTTCACTATCGCTAAATCGACTTATTAGCTCATTTTTCAACATATGTGTGTGTGTGTGTGCGTGTGTGTATGTGTGTGTGTTTGATTGTGCGTGTGTGTTGTGTGTGTGTGTGTGTGTGTGTGTGTGTGTGTGTGTGTGTGTGTGTGTGCGCGTGCGTACGTAGGTGCGTGGGTGGGTGTGTGCGTACGTGCCTGTGTTTGTGTGGGGATGTAGTAATATACAGGATTAATTCCAGAACGAAAACACGTACACACTTAAAAATTTGTACTTAAACTTGTTTTAATTTCTCCTGGAGCTGATTAGATTTTGAAAGAAATTCAGCGGCGTCAAGAGGGGGGTTATTTTCGCAAGAACTGAAGGAGGAGGCAAGCAAAATACAGGAGGGACAAACGTCAGATGACAATAAAGATGAGAGTTCTTATGACGGAAATAAATCAAGTGATGAATACAATGTTTATGAGGATGAGTCAG
>JARFJB010001511.1:222500-287500 GCA_036346205.1 Vesta saturnalis
GTCGGCATCTTTAAAAGTCCAGGTGTATCAAGACATTAATCTTAGTTATTGCCAACCATAACACTATTAATTGTTACTACCTACACAAGCTGCTCTTTCGCGTATCTTCATCAGCGTAAACATCCATATAAGGCACTTTATTTGACTCAATGCAATACAATTTCAGTCGCGCTTAAATTAATTATTATAATATTCAAAGCGCTCAACATTACTAGTTGCGAACAATGATAATTCGAAGCAACGTGTTGTATGTTAACGTATCGTTGAAAAAGCATCAACCGTTTAATTAAAGCATTAAGTTAAACTTTAATTAACACCGACAGTTATTGGGAGTTCTTGCTGAGAATGTGAGGTAATTAATTGTATATAGGTACTCGTTGTGATTCTGTACTTTTGACGTCCGTATAATTTATGGCCTTGCTGATATCCTAACGTAATCGACTTTTTATATTGAATCGATTACAAATCAGAAGTAAGTTGTTCCATGTAGAATTAGCTTTTCATTAACATTACATTCTTACGCCAGTCATTATTACTTACTCTAGGAATTTTTCCATCTTTGTCACTACTACAAGGGGAGAACGGGGTGGGGGTGGGGCTTAATTATTCTCGAAATGGGGAAATTGTCCATCATCGGGAGCATCCCTGGTTAGGGGCTGGGCTATTCTATTGTACTATAATATTTTATGCATGTTTCATGTTTACATTGACTGTGTACAGGGTGAGTCAACGATAGAGTGAACTAAACTAGTGTTTTATGGGTAAACTTTGCCAATAAAATCGATTTATCATATTATGTGGCTAGTAAGTGTGCGCAATTTAAAATTAGTCTTGACTATACAGAGTGTTTCAAAAACGCTGAGCAAGGCAAAGTTTTTAATTGAACACCCTGTACATCATTCGATTTTATGATTCTACGTGCAATTATAAAATTTATTTACATAGATTTTGTTATGTTCTCTTATATAAATTGGTTACATTTCTATAATCTCTACTCTATGGAATCATTTGTCTTTACTTTTACCGTCGGATGGCGTACAAATACATTTTACTTAATTCCTATTGGTGCAATTGTGTTCGTTAGTCTCGAATTCTTGTTTCCGTTTTTTTTTTTTTAGTTTTTTGTTTCCTACCCGTTAGTGTGCCTAGAAAATTGTTAATTCGCTACTCACTTGAACCGCTATTCGTTTGACGCGATTTTCTTATAAAAACGGATATTTCCGGATGTATCGTTCAACGACCAAATAGTTTTGTGCCTGAACCTTATGCTAGTTCTCGTCACTTAATTAACGTGATATTTACGTCTTTGAACCATTCAAGAGTGTTGTTTTCTTAATATCTACTTAAACGCTTGTGGCTACCAGCTTACAAGGTCAGTACTCCTTGTTGTATAATTTCGTCACCTAATGTCCTATTCTCTTCCGTAGCGTTTTACTACGTGTTTTATCTACTTTTCTACTACTTCGCTACGTCATCAAACGCCGTCATCATCCAACAACGCTGCTGCCATTTTAATTTTCCATCGATTCACGCTTCGACCGAAGAAATTTAATTTCAACGAACTACAACCAGTAAAACTGCAGTCCTTTCACCTCAAGATTGGAATAATTTACTATTCAGCTATTAAGTAACTTGCCCCGCCGAAATTATTCATTTTAGTAAATTCTCATTTTACTTCCTTAAGTTCAAAGATTGCGTTTTACGCCATCTATACTGTACAGTCATAATTTATATTTCAAAATCTAACTGTAACTATTTGCCTATTTATTTCTATTCTAAATTCATATTCTTAAGCTTGAATTGTTACTAAATCTGTAAATCACATTTACCTTGAACTACTTGCTTTCCTATTCAAACATAATTTATTGTATTGACTTCAGTATTCGAATCTGTCGATAATCATTAAGTAATTAACGTATTCATTTCTCGGACCAACCTATTGCTTATGGTCCTATTTGTTATTATTTTTTTTAGCTAGCTCGTATTGCTTCGGCCAACGTTACTTGCGCAAGGAAACGGCACCGAAGGATAGTTATTCAGGTAAACCGAATCCTGAATATTTTGGAACGGTAACGTAACTGATTTTGCACATTTTGCTTAAAAATTCATATAAGGTAAATTGGATTCAATCATTCTTATTATATTAACTCAATATTTAACTTAACCTTTGTATTATAATCTACCCCTACGGGTACCCCTCGTATTTGTCGAATTTATATATTCATGTTACCATTTATTTTGAAGTTCATTATAATTTAGTTAACCCCATTTTGCTTACTTATTTGTCACTCACCTATAAGCTATTAGTTCTTCGTATTTCGAACTAGAAGCTATAACTATAACGACAACTACCCAAGAAATACGTGGCGTCCATTCTCTTAACTATTCTTTACTCAATTATTGCTCACAACATCATACCTAAAATTCTAGATTTACTAGCCAACCCCAATGTTTGCCTACTTGTACTGAGCCACCGAGCCCTTGCATTTTAAATTTTGTTGCCATCGAAAGTTACCGTAACAGTTTCATGCATGTAAAATTTACGGTTTTTTAAATAATTCGGATTTTATTAAAAAAATCGCATTTAGAGGTATAACTTTATTATTATGTATCATCTTGTGTTTTGTTAGGAAAACTTTTATATTTGGACCAAGGAAAGACCAAGCTTAATTCCTGAACAAGAAATAAATGCTACAGGGTGTTCAAAATTTACGTTCAGACCTGTGAAGCTTGAAATTCAAAAATATCCTATACGCATCTCTCACTGTTTTTGAATTATTTTGATTTTTCTATATTATTCAATATTTCAATCGTTTTTCTAGTGATTATTAGCAGTAGCCATGAAATTCGAAAACAAGAGAGACAAAAAGTTTCATTAAATACTAAACATTAACATTGTTATAAATTAACTCCAACAGAAAGTATATTGCGTTATCATAAGAACTTGATAGAAAAGAAGCGAACATTCTCAGATCATTGGATAATTTAACAGTTATTAATGAGTTCTTCTTAAAATATGTTCGAAAAGGTGTCCCTGTCGACTGCATATTTAGTTGTTTTATTATGTTTCCCAGCATCTCCAGTGTTATCGTTGCACAAGCGTCTTTTACAGAGGGAAATATGACATAAAGACGTTCTTTAATATATCCCCATAAGAAGAAATCTAGTGGGGCAAGACCGCGGGATCTTGGGGGCCATTGAACAAAACTTCCACGCCCAATCCATTTTTAGGATAATTATCATCTAAAAATTGACATACCTCGTGGTGGTAGTGCGGAGGGGCACCGTCTTGTTGCAGCCACATATTCTGTCGTTCATCATTACTAAGCATATGAATGAAGTTAGGTAAAACTTCTTCACGGAACTCAAGGTAGATACGACCAGTCAGAGGAGTGTAAAAAAAATACGGTCTAATAGAGGGAAATATGACATAAAGACGTTCATTAATATATCCCCATAAGAAGAAATCTAATGGGGTAAGACCGCAGGATCTTGGGGGCCACTGTACAAAACTTCCACGCCCAATCCATGTTTAGGATAATTATCATCTAAAAATTCACATACCTCGTGGTGGTAGTGCGGAGGGGCACCGTCTTGTTGCAGCCACATATTCTGTCGTTCATCATTACTAAGCATATGAACGAAGTTAGGTAAAACTTCTTCACGGAACTGAAGGTTGGTACGACCAGTCAGATGAGTGAAAAAAAATACGGTCCAATAATTCTATTGTGGAGAGTGACACACCAAACATTTATGGACCAGTGGTTTTGATTTTGCATTTTTCGGATCCAAAATGGATTGTCTAATGCGCAATAGTGCATACTATGACGATTTACGGCACCATTGCTTCTAAACGCAGATTCATCAGAAAACATAATATAAGATAAAAAGTTTGGATTAATCTCAAATTGAGCACTAATCCACTGATGAAAGTTTACTCGTCTTTCGAAGTCATCAGTACGTAATTCCTGGTGTACTTGAATATGGTAACGATGATATTTTCTAGTTGTCCAATTGACAGTTGATTGTGACGTTTCGAGCGATATTGCTATTTGACGACTACTGCCATGTGGGTTTTCTTCAATATGAAGCAGAACCTTAAGTTCTTCTTTTTGGTTATTGGTATTTCTATTCACCACTTTGAATTTTACATAATCCATTCTGCCAGTAGAATTTGAATCTCTCCATCAAATTTTCAAAAGTAAGGTGAGTTGGTTGGCGTTGAGCAGGATATTTCATTCTGTACAACCTTTGAGGAAGAAGACAATTTTTTGAGCCTTTCCTAACACATAAACCATATCAATTAATTCACTTTTAGAGTACTCCATTACTTTACCATTGCGTACACAAACCTTTCACAATCTTAAATGGCTACCAAAATGCAACAACAGTTCAAATATTTGTCATGTGGGACATTGTTTTCGTGGCTATTGCGAATTATCACAAGAAAAACCATTGCAAGATTGGATAATAAAGAGAAATCAACATAACTCAAAAACAGTGAGAGATAGGTATTGGGCATACTTGTAAAGAATTGTGTGGTTTTTTATTCTCTTTAACACTGCGTAAAAATGTACAGGATGTTCTATTTGAGAATTAATATTTTTGAATTTCAAGTTTCGCGCGTTTGAACATATATTTTGAACACCCTGTAGCTTTAAATATAAAAGTTTTCCTAACAAAACACAGGATGATACATAATAATAATAATAATAATAATAATAATAAACCAGTAAATGCGATGTTTTCGATAACATTCGAATTATTTCAAAAACCGTAAATTTTACATGCATGAAACCTATATAAATACAGTTTTATTATTGCACGCAGGATCCAAGAATCGAATGATATACAGGGCGTTCCATTAAAAAAACACTAACTGTGTCGTCCTGCATTTTTGAAATACTCTATAGTCGAGAATAATTTTAAAATACGCACACTTACTAGCCATATAATATGATAAATATGTGCATTTTATTGGCAACGTTTACCCATAAAGTACCAGTTTATATTACTCTGTCGTTGAAAACTCCGTTTTTAGCAATTAGCCAAGCTAGTGTAGAAATGAAACCCATATGGATCTCAATAATGCGCGAAACGTTTAAGCCCAATACCACCTGCGCAATACGTTAGGCGCAACATGCGCAATAAACTACTGCCAGCCACGAGAAAATATATATATATATATATATATATATATATATATATATATATATATATATATATATATATATCTGTGTGTGTGTGAGTGTGTGTGTGCTCTCGTTGTTTTGAAATTTAGCGCCAAAAAAATGTACAGAAGAGCCTTGCAATGAATTTCAGTTTTTACTCATCTGAGGAATAAAACTGATTTTTCGTGCGGAGGAATGGATTTTCGCTTTATGTATCTTCTTTTCGAAACAAATTTTGAACTTTTGAAAAAGTTCATCAAAGGTGTTTTTCCTTATGGGGAAATGCATATAAAACTTCGTCGGAGTCTCGAAGCTCATCGTACAAAGTATGATGCAAAACTTTCTCTGCTCGAAATAAAAGATGTGTATGAACCCAAAACTGACGCTTCTTTCCAAGTTTTTTTTTGCAATTTCTTGTGTAGAAGTAGAAACAGCAAAAGATCGTTTGGGTCTATCTAGATGCACTGCAAGTGACAAACTATCCTATTTTGATTTCTAGGATTTCACTTTACAGCGCCGGCAAAGCGTGTGGCACGCCATTTGGTAGTGGTACTAAGCGACTTAGCAGTTGTGCCCGCTACGCAGTATCGTCGCTATAACGCGCCACACAATCGCGTACCCTGTCACTCCGTCGCGCCGCTCTGCAGCGCAGCAGAAAGGACTCGAGAGAAGGAAGCCTTAGTGTCCACGGATTTGTAATTTAAGGTTAGTGCTCTAGGGTTAAGGTTTACGCCGTTTCCTTTTTCTGTTGCAGTTTAGGTGTACAACAGAAAAATTCAAACGATGAATCGTCATCGAAGGAAGCGAAGCCAATCACTACACCTACAGAAGCATCAGTTATCGCATTGACCAAACCTACTTGCTCCAGGGAGGTACATTTTGAAAATAAACCTGCTAGTCTTCTAAAATAGAAATTTACTACTACATTCTACAAATTCGATGTGGCTAGATACATTCAACTAGTTACCCACAAAGACGAATTGATATATCAGTTGGATGGAACTGCTGATATATCTGGTACAGGGCAATTGTCAATAGCCATTAGGTTCGTCCAAAACGAAGAAATTGACTTTCGAATTCGTGGGGAATTAGGAGTACAAGTCATAATTCACAAACAGTTTCCTAAAGCAGCCTTCGTTCCTTGGTCGACCCACTGACTGAATCTTGCTGTAAATGATCTGAATGCAGTAACAACGGTACAAAATACCACAGGAACAATGACATCCGTAATGAAGTTTTTCTGAGACAGTGTGAAACGGAGGAAACTTATATCAAACGTGCCATCATTGTTCGAAACTGACGGACATCGAAATACAAGAGCATCGAATATTTAGTGAGAATTTTACGATTTAACAAATTGTAAAGGAAACTCACAACAAATTGCACAGGAGTTGCTCAATTCGTGTGCAACTTCATCTTTTTTAATATGCCTTGTCACCATTTCCGCGTACTCTGCTATATTAGATCCAATCGCGCAGTCGTTGCAAGCATATCAATTAGACTTCCTGAGAGTTCAGAGACACGTGAACACATTTCTGGATGTGATTAAGGAGCGCCGACGGATTGATGATAAATATTTCCATGATGATATTACGAATACCTTAAACTTATGGATCTTGGGTATGCCTTATACTCATGTCACTTGCGAAGAAATTGAAGAATTTGGTATCATAAAATGTAGTACTACTGAACAGCATGTCGATGCCCGAGATTCCTGAATAACTAGGGATAATAAGGGCTTCCAAAGAATCATGCCTTGGTTTGATAGTCATGAACCTTTTCCACACGATGGATATTGCTGCAGGTGTGGTAGGCAATGAGGAAATGAATTGTCACGATGCATATGAAGTAAGTGTACGTGTATTGTCCAATATGGTGTAGTATGATATATCTTCAAAACAGAAGCGTAGACTATTACTGCTGATTACGGTAACTAGTACAATTAAAATCCACAATAAAAATGTTCCAGTCGATCCCATGGTACTCTTTCAACGGATATGGCAAAAAAATCAATGAAGGGTTGAAAGACTATATGCGGTACAAGCTTGCTCCATATCCGCTTTCTATTTTCAGTGACGGAATATTCAGAAAAACGGATAAATTTAATCTATTTGATTTATTTGCGACTGATAATGATCCCTTAGGGAAAGATTGTATGTATATAATCGATGGTGGTATGCTGTTATATCGAGTAACGTTAAATTCAAAGATATTTTTAATAGTTACACAAATTACATAAGTCACGTTTTAACGAGGACGTCATTGTTGTCTTTGTTGGCTACACTTACAACTATAACAAAAGTCATTGAGCGGATGTGGCGTTTAAATAAAATTCTTCCTCAAATATATATTTTGATCAAGGAACAACACTGTAAACCAAGAACATTTCTTGCCCAATTCAATTAACAAAACACATTTTGTAGAATATTTGAAGGTACAACAAACGCTTGATGATGCAGATTTATTAATTGTGAAAACAGCTCTAGAACAACGTTTTCAAAGACCTATAATAACTGTTGCTGAAAATGTGGATGTGTTGGTTTTGCTTATCACTCGCACCTCCATGGAAACAAATTTACTTTAAGAAACACTCAAGAGGGAAAGTAGTGCAAAAATTTATTCTACACGTAGTGTTGATAAATATCCTTTTTGTAAAGCTAATCTGTTTTTTTACGTGCTGTAACAGGATCCGATACAACTTTTGAATTTTTTGGCAAACGCAAAAAAACGCGTTATTACTTCAGTGGAAAAAATCCATGAACGTTAACCTCAAAAGTGCTGCTCATTTAAAGTAGGGGAGAGTCTCATGAAAATGTTTTTGAAAACTGGATTCGATTCTTGTTATTTTGGTATAGAGCACCTACAAAAATGACCTACATTGACGAATATCGATATGTTGTTGGATTCCGCCCTCTTTTCGCACCCTTGCACCATTTAGATTGGAAAGTAACTAACAGATTTCATTTTCCAACGCTATAAAATCTTAATATTAATTTTTTTCAAACCTTTCGCTTGCACTTGTATTTCATAACTAAAAGCTTGGATTGCACTTCCTAACAAAGTTTGACAATCGATTCCCAACATTTTGAGCTGCCCTCCCCCCCTTAATGTATTGGACGTGTTTTTCAACAAAATTAAGCTTTTTCTTTACCTTTGGTAAAGAAAAAAGTTTTGATTGCAATTCCTCACCGATGTATGGTAATCGATTTCACAAATTACTAATTGTCCCACCCCCCACCCCCTCCAACTTTAGTTTAATAAACGTTGTTTTCTGTTAGATGCCACTCCTTCTACACTTCTATACACCGTTCCTGCAGTTTTGAGTAAAGGCGTTCTCGGACTCTAGTGTCCCACTTCATCAAAACCGAGCATTTTCTACCTTTCTTTTGCACTTATATTACACCACTGTACAACATTATAATTTATCTGATAATCTACTATGAAGGTTACTGACCCACCTCTCCCCCAATCTTCAATTTATGGAACTTTTTTTGTACTGTTCTCTTACAAACCACATTTTCTTTCTTTTGCACCATTTAGGCTGCTAAGTTTTGAACAAATTGCGTTCCCAATACTTACGACATTGTGGTACAACTTCCCGTAATTATAGTGAAGGAAAACATTTCGCATCTTCTATAGTTGAATTTGCGTTTTGTCCGCCAAGCTACTAGAGACACGCATAGGAATCAGTTCAGTTGGAGACCGACAGCTACCTATACACATATACTACTGCGTTATTAGGGAAACGCTGCCCTAAATTGTGACTGTTCACATGAAATGACTACACCAATCCGTATGCTATGTTCTTGTTATTTCAGATATAGTGCCAGGTGCATAAAGGTATAGGAACACCAGGATAACTTGAAAAATATGATTATAAAAAAAACTTTAAATACAAAAGTTTCAAGAAATTTCCTTGGATATCTAACGGTGAGCTTGGATGACCATTACGTGGCAGTCAAGGTCATTTGAAGATCAAGTCTATTTTTTCCCCTATATTGAATCCCGGAAATGAAATGAGCGGAAAATTTTACGTTCGAAGATGACCTTCGCTCAGAGGGTAAGCGACCTGCAAATCTCCAAGTTGTCTTCTTTGTCTATTGGTGAGTAATGAATGTAAATATTTACGAAACCACTTTTGAAGTGACCATGGTCAAGAATAAATCCAAGGTTAGCGTCAGATGGGCAGGAAAATTTTCTACAACTTTGTAATTAAAATTTTTCTAGGATTTGTATTTTTTAAGATTCCATCCTTGTTTTCGACCTTGAGCCCAGGTCAGATTTAACAGTGCCAAAGTTCATATTGCAAGGAAAATATCGTTTGTACAGACATTTTTCTCTGTAACTTTTATTCTCCAGGTGACCTTCGCTTTCTTTGTCACGAAGGTCATATCCGAACGTCAATTTTTCCGCTCATTTAATTTCCGGGCTCCCATTTTAAAAAATCAACTTGACGTTTAAATGGTCTCCAGGTCCTAGTCATGTTCAAATCAAAGGTCACCGTTAGGTAGCAATGGAAATTTACTAAAAACCTTTATATTTAAAAATTTTTCTAGGATTCGTATTTTTCAAGTTGTCCTGCTGTTCCCGTACTTCTATGATATCCGGTATAAACATCCTTATAATAAATTATTATAAGTTTTGTTAAGAACGAATAAGTTCAAAAGTAAATATTTTTAATCCTTATAATAAAATTAAGTTTATTAAAAGTGATACTCACACCCGGTCGTTAACCTCAATGGCTCAACGGCAATTTTTATTTATGGCCAGTTTTTTCCACCTCTATTTTCGATCATCTTTTTTTCTGTCCTTACTTGTTAAGCGCTATTTCCGGTCAGTTTTTCTATCCCTTAGCCTTTGGTTATCTTGGTTTTTCCTTTTCTTGAATTTTGAACCTTTATACCTTTTCTAAGCTCACTATAACTCTCCCCACAAATTATAAGCCCTAAAACCTCCGGTTAGTCTACCCATTCCCCTATTCGGATTGGACCCTCACTCCATGCCACACATGATAAATCTGTATCTTAGTCCAACACCTTGAAATAAGATAATTCTGAAACTGATCATCTTGGTTTCGGAATCCTGCATATATGGTCCAGCATCTTGGCTAAGCGTCCTGGTTATTGAATATGTATCTTAAAATAATCCAAAACACTGCAAGTTATTTTTAGTACAACTGTTTACTTCAAAAAATCCCGTATCATTTTCACTTATTAACAATTCATCGTCACAACGTCTTAAGTAACCGGAAACCGGATTCCTAACAGGGGACATGTAATCTCCTAAGATTAATATATATATATATATATATATATATATATATATATATATATATATAATATACCATGCAATTGTATTGTAATATCACTTTTGATCATGGGTCTGACCTTGGAGTTGACCTTGAGGGATCGACCTCTGGCATGGCCTTGGAGTTGGTCTTGAGAAAAATACTATAAACACGTACACCTAAGTTTAGCTAGTTTAGTTCTGTTCTGAAGGGCATTACGTTATCATCGTTATGGAGTTTTAACAGCTAATCAAATTTTGGGTAGGTACCGTGGTGGTATGCTAACCGAAGAGTGGTTGAAAAAAGCATACAATATTATCACTTATAAGATGTGTGAAAATGGCACAATCGATTCGATAGATTTATAATGATTTTGCGGAGGTTGCATGGAAAGGTGGTGGAGTGTAAGTATATTTCTGTTTTATTTTTAAGTTTTAATTATTTTTTTTAAAGCCCCGCTCAAGTAAATATGGAGGATGTGTTTGTTTATGATGATGAAGAGATGTTGGAATCTTTCGCAACGGAGGATTTGAATATGATAACGGTATGTCTTTTAATTTTCTATTGTCACGTTTCATGAGTGAGTACATTACAGGAGCTGCGTCAGGACCAATTAGGTTCAGGCCTAGGTCCAGGCAGCAAGAGGCCGGGCCATCTTCTACCCAACAGAGATTCAATCATATTAATATATAAATATAAGAAAATTTAGCACCACATGTAAATCTCTGATAGTTACATTTAATGACGAGACATGCAAGAATAATCCCTTACCCTGACTGCAGGTAAAAATATATCGCTTCTTAAAAAAATCTTATTTATTTAACACATGTTAATCATACATGTGAAATGAAGGTCATCTAGAACTCCACAGCTTTCATGCGCCCACGAAGAACACGTGTTACATTGGTACCAGTTCTCCGTACTTGTTGAATAAGATTCTACGCAAATGGGACAAAATTCTTCATGCAAGTTACTTTTTTGAGACTTTCTTTTAGCAGCCCTTCTTTTTTTGTTTAAATTTGTACGTTTACTATTGTTTCGACTGCCTATCTTTCTCTTCACCGCCTGCTTTGCTTTATTTTGTGCAATATTTTCTTTGTTTTCAAGTTTCTCCTTGTAAGGGGTATCTGTTAATATTGTTGATGGTAAAAACCTCCTATTCGTTTTTCTCTTTCCATAAAAGTTTGTCGAAGGAAGGGGTCTAATGATAGCTAATTTAACACACTCATTGGTAGTGTTCTTCTCTGAAACAGAATTTCTATCTTTCTCGTAGCCATTTATAGACGTTGATGGATGAGGATTATGATAAAGGTCACAAATCGACGTTGCGAGGATATTAGGTCACTCTTGTATGTTTCTTTCAGGAGTTTCTTCTGTAGTGCTAGGAATTCTCTCTGTAGAAACGTTTTTTCTGTTTATGTGAGATGAAAGAGGAGATGCTAAGATGTTAGTATCTTCAAGTAACACTTGAGACGGTTGCCTAGATTCATGGATTGGGCGATTTCTCGTTTCTGACGCAGTAAACTCATGGTCTTCGAAAACATCTGGATTGAAAGGCCATATTTCAGTTCTTATGAAACCGCTGACACTATTAGATTTCCCAAAAGCCGTGGATCAGCCGAGGATACTTGATATAGTCCAAAAGTACGACAGCAATGATTTTTTAACCAACTGATTAGTGTAGCACCGTAATATGTCATGAAAGGTTTAAAGAATGACACATCGAGCGGCTGCAACTTATGTGTGTAATGGGGTGGGGGTAGGAATAATAAGATATGATTCTCTCGGGCAAGTTAATCACTGGCAGGCTTTGGGTGTGATATACGTGTCCATCGAGGATAATAATAGGCTGTTCTGCTGTTGGGTGTGTTTAACAAAATAAGCTAAAAATTACAGAAAAACGTCTCTATTCATCCAGCCTTTATCTTGATTAAATGGACTGCCATTCGGGGCACCGTTCATAAGCTCTTCTTTTATTCGCTTTCGGGCAAAAATAAACGCCGGAGCTTCTGGACGGTCGCTACTCCAGTTTCGTCGATGTTCCATGTGCTTAAATTTGGAATAAACGGTTGTAAGGTTTTTAAAAAAAGATTCTACGGCCGGTTTATTAAAGCCAGTAGCACGGGAAAACGACGTAGCTTCAGGTTTTCGTAGTGAAATTCTTGGGTGCCGCTGCATGAAATTATAAAACCATTTTTTCAATGTCATTTTACTTACCTCATTAAAGTTATAAGGAATGGAATTGACAGTTACAAAGTCATACGCTAATTTACGCAACTTAGTGCAAGTAACACAAAAAATCCAGGCTCCATTTTTAGAACATAATCTCCTACTTCTTTCTCTTGTTCAACCGTGAAGATACTCCGAAATCTTCCCAAAAATTTCTTTACACGAAATTTTGTTGATAGCTAAAGCCATTTCGGCTTCCGTCCATTTTCCCCTATCAGTTTTTCATACGTAATATTTATATTTAGCCGCTACTGGTGCCATCTGGAAATAAATATCCACCTTCATGAATAGAAACATTTGATGTCAAAATAATATTCATGTTCCATTTTATCTATGTGAAGATGAAAAAAGCAGACAACATTAAAATCGAGAAAAACGCACTTTACGACGGAGCTTTATATAGAAATATAGTGACCGAGAACAAAAGAATGAATGCAAGAGTACTTCTGCCAACAAGAAGAAAAACTACTCCTGACAACAGCTCTTTTTAGAAGGTACTTAAGATGGGGCGTGTCTTGTCTTGAGAAACTTTTATTGTCCCATCTTGAGCACATAACCTCACAAAACTACAATTCGCAATTTGCAAATTTTTAGCGTAAATTATAAGTTCAGTCATTGTTTTAGTTAACAAGAAGCATATTAAAGTTTATAAAGTTTGTCACGTACGGCAATCTACTGCATTTCTCTGCATACCGACAGAGAAGTTAATGCTTTTTACTGAGGTTCTAAATCAAGATAGTAGATGTCACTATCTTTAGTAGGTTACAAATAATAACGATGTCTCATCTTAGGTTGCTCTCTCCTACATAAACAAACAAGCATACACAAACAGAGAACCAAGTAAATGCCCAAATACGTAAACCCACAAACAAGGAATCAAGTTACTCTACGTCCAAAAATAAAAACATGTAAACAAATAACCCATAAACAAAAAAAAATGCCCAACATACATCCTCAAACGCACCAACACGCAAACTATCTAACATATACAAACAACACGTATACGCTAAGAAACTAACAAACAAGTAAACAGCCAAACATTGAAACCGTCGAACTTACAAATACACCAACAAAGAAACTAACAAACATGCAAAACAAGCACAAATACTTAAGCACATAAACACACAAACAAACCTAACACCATAAACCAAAAGAAACCAAACTAGCTGGTTAACACCCAAACAAACAAGCATATTATACACATTCCCGCGCGGGACCAATCAGGAGCTTAGAGCTTAGAAAAGCAGGATATCAGTCAGAAACAAGAGTGAGGGCATAGAAAGATGGAAAAAGGTAATGTGGGATTAGAGAAAAAGCCGGGGATTTTCAAGGGTTGAAAATCCAAGATGTCGAAAAGTCTGAGAGTTAAATATCCAAAATGGAAAGATGTGTGATGCGAAGTAGTGCAATGGGGGTGAAATCCAACGACATAAAGAAGCTTAAATAACCTGAAAGTAGGGGGAGGGAGCAGTTAGTAATGTTCGGAACCAATTATCGAGCGTTTGTGAGGAAGTGCACTCCAAGTTTTTAGTGCTTCATAATGGTGCAATACGAGTGCAAGGAAAATTTTGTTGAGGGAGAAGAAGGATACGAAATTTGATCAAAACTCGCTAGCCTAAACAGTGTGAAGGAAAGAAAGTGTGGTGCATAGGAGTTCATAATGAGTGCAATGCAACAACATAAAATCTTTCAATACGAGACCCGCTATTTATATTTTGACCCTTGGCAACGCTGATTTGCAGTTAGGCACCGTTTTACGTTTCCATAGAAACGTCTGACATTATTAACAATAGCACATTTAAAACTTTTTCTCAATAGCGTTATTTGTGTTATTTATGGTTACTTGAAGATTGCGTGCCCGCAAAGAAATGGAATTAAGTCGTGAAAATTTTTGTGCGATGATTTATTACGATTTTCGACGTGGACTATCAAGACAAGTGTGTATCGATCAACTTACTTCCACATTTGGCGATGAAGCTCCATCCTTTGCCACTGTGAAACATTGGTATAACAATTTTAATCGTGGCCGCCTTTCGCTCACTGACGAAATTCGCGAAGGTCATCCAAAATCAGTTGTTATTCAAGAAAACATTGATGCTGTGCAAAAACTAACAATGCAAGATCGCCATGCGACATACTGTGAGATTGAGGGAACCCTAGACATTAGTTCTACCAGCATATATAAATATTACATGATCATTTAGCCATGAAAAAGGTTTGTTCTCGTCGAATCCCACATAATTTGACGAAATCTCAAAAAGATGCTCAATAAATACAATGGAGGTGCTTCAAGAGACGTAAATAAGATTGTAACAAGAGACGAATCATGGATATATGCATACGAGCCGGAACGTAAACAGCAGTCGACTGTGTAGGTGTTTCAAGATGAATCAAATCCATCACAAGTTGTCCGCTCATCGAAACAAATGGTGGCTTGTTTTTTCGGAAAAACTGGTCATGTGGCAACTGTGCATTTAGAAAAACGTAGGATGATCAATTCTGAATGGTACACAACCATTTGTTTACCGGAAGTCTTCGGTGAAATGCGGAACACAAACAAGCGCCGTAGGATCGATCTTCATCACGACAATGCGAGCTCTCACATATCTCGTCTAACAACCGATTATTTGAACATCGAATTGATGGGTCATCCGCCGTATAGTCCTAATTGGCACCCAATGACTTCTTCTTGTTCCCGAATGTCAAGAATAAATTGCGTGGACAACGATTTTCGTCGGCGGAAGAAGCCGTTGATGCATTCAAAAACCATGTTATGGAGGTATCTTAACAAGATTGGAAAAAATACTATGACATATGGTTCGAAAGAATGCAAAAGTGTATTGATCATAAAGAAGAACAATAAAGCAACTTTCAATTCCAAATTCATTGTTAGGCTCAAAATATAAATAGTAACCCTCGTGGGGGTGGAGGTGTTTAGAATTGATTATCAAACATTTTTTCAAAAGCTAATTCAAAAATTTAATGGTGCACAGTGGTGGAATATAAAAACAAGCTAAATGCAAAGAAAAAATCCTAGGATCCAGAAACACCCTGGACGGTGGAAATCGTTTAATAAATTAAAGGTGGGCAAGGGAATAGTTAGTAATGTTCGGAATCGGTTATCGGAGCATTTGTAAGGAAGTCGTCCTCTTCTTCGGACATCGCTCTTTCAGTATCTGAAGTCATCCTCATGGGAATGGAGTTATACATTCCCAAAAAACAGTAGCGTATAGGTCATTCACGATCCCAACCCTGGTTCAATAAGGCTTGTGCTGATGCAATATCTTTAAAAAATAAATATTATATTAAATGGAAATCTAATAAATCGGTCGACAGTCATACGTTGGTGCTAGAAATATCTGCAAAAGCGACATCACTAAAACTAAAAAGTTGTTCGAACAACGAAAATGCAATGAACTAGCTACATCTCCTTTAGGCAGTCGTAAATTTTGGTCTTTAGCTAAAGCCATTAGTAAAAACTTTGGAACATCTTCATTTCCCATCTGACATCTATTGATTGATCGGTAGTTGCTGATTCTGTAGACAAAGCCAATGCTTTTGTGGATTTGTTTTCATCAAACTCGTGTCTCAATGATTCTGGAAAAGATGTGCCCCGAGTCAACTCTTCTTCATACGGTATGAAACCAATTCATTTTCGATACAAGCTCTTGGAATCGATCATCAGTAGGCTTGATCTCAGTAAGGCGACTGGCCCAGACGGTATCCCAGCTATTGTTTTAAAGAAATGTTCCCCCGAACTAGTACCAGTCCTATCTAAGCTCTATACTTCCTTATGGAAGTTAGCAAATGTTCAACCTATTCCCAAAAAAGGCGATCTCTCAAACTACCGACCAATTGCAATCACTTCCATTTTGTCTAAAATCATGGAAAAAGCTATCAATCAGCAACTGCTCACGTTCCTTGAAACTAACAAACTCCTTAGTGACCACCAATATGGGTTTAGGCAAAGTCGTTCAACAGGTGATCTTCTTTCATGTGTGACTCAAGTTTGGAACAATACACTACAGTAGTCCGGTGAAACAGTTGTAGTCGCTTTAGATATCTCAAAGGCGTTTACCAAGTTTGGCATAAGTGTTTACTTGCCAAACTCACCTCGTTTGGGTTAAACGATACGCTCATCAACTGGGTTTCTAGTTTCCTTGATAAAAGACGAATACGTGTCGTAGTAGATGACTTTTTTCAAAAGAAGTTAGCATTAACGCGGGCGTACCACAGGGATCCGTTATAACGCCTACACCTTTCTGCTGTACATAAATGACCCTATTTCTTCAACAACTAACCCCATCCATTGCTTTGCTGACGACAGCACTCTTCACTGTAGTTCATCTCAGTCTACTCATAGTGATAATCCACCTTCTAGGTCAAATCAAGAAATTAAAGCTGAAATGGCAAATTCAATCAACAAAGACATTCAACGTATTCTCGAATGGGGAAGCTATAATCTAGTTAAATTTAATGCTAACAAAACTCAGTGTTGCCTTGTGTCCGCCAAAAAAGATCGATTCTTTCCTGTTGTAAGTATGAATGGCTCAGTTCTTAAGTTTTCAGACTCTATTACTCTGTTGGGTATGACTGTATCTTCAAATCTCTCATGGGTTGACCATCTTCTGTCAGCTACCAAAACAGCTGCTCGTAAAATAGGCTTTTTGTACAGATCTAAGCAGTACTTTACCTCTCGACAACTCCTTCTGCTGCATAAGGCCCAAATTCGGCTTTATCTGGAATATAATTCTCACCTCTGGGTTAGTGCTTCCCAATACGCTCTCGATATCGTTGATCGTGTTCAAAAGACAGCGATTAGACTTATAAATGACCCGTCTTTAACTTCTCACATACAGTCCCTTGAGCATAGAAAGATGGTTTTAGTTCTTTCTTTGTATTATCGGTATTACAACGGCTATTGTGCTGCTGAATTATATTCTTTGATACCATCTCGGGCTATCTTTGCGAGAAACACTCGGTTCGCTCATTCACATCATCAGTATGCAGTACAAATCTCCACTTGTCGTACCAAACGGGCGCAATCCACATTTTTCTACACGGCTTCTAAACTCTCGAATGATCTCCCTAGTTCCTGTTTTCCTCTCACTTATGGTATGAGAAAATTTAAGGTAGCTGTTCTTAGGCATTTATTGGCAATTCATTATCCCTCTATCCATCCTCCTAAGTGTTCCTGAGTGCTTTAGCACGATAGGCCAAATTTAGCCTGTTCAGGTCTACAATCATAAAAAAAAACCCTTTTTGTAATGGTGTAATGCAAATGCAAGCGAAAGGTACGAAAAAAATTAGTTTCGAAGTATCTTTTGCAATAACTAAATTTGCAAAATGTTATTTTAACGACGCAAAACACCGCACAATTGGTGCCTAGTTACTGCGTAAGAAAACATTGATTGTGCAACAGCTTCACGGGTGTGAGGTTAACCGTGTTGATGTAATTTTTACAATAACTTTTTTACAATATGTGCGCAACATTTTATTAAAACGGTGCCAAGTAGCGCATAATTGGTATCCAGTTATTGCATAAGAAAAAATGTAATTATGCAGAAGTTCACGGCTGTGAAGTTAGCCGCGTCGAGGTAAATTTTATAATAACTCATGTCCTATAGTGACGCAAAACTCTGATTTGACGGCGAAAAACGGCGCATAATTACCACGTAAGAAAAAATTGATTTACGGTAACTTCTTTCACATAAAGGCGCAATATTTTATTTTAAGGGCGCCAAATAGTATTGTAGTTGTCATTAGATACTGAAAACAGCATGCTAAATCAATGTAATGCTGTGGTAACTTAACATGTTTAATTGGTAAAGCTTTTACTTCAAGGTCTAAACCACAGATATCTAAGACTAAATAGGTTTTGGTACGTTTTAATTTTAATTTTTGGTATGTCTAGACTTTTTGCTGTGTTTTTCTAGACTTTGATGTAAATTATCTACCCATTAAAAGTGTTAAGTTATCACAGCATTACTGTTATTTAACACATGTATTCTGAAAAATCTCGGGGATAGTTATCAAATTAACCCCCTAATTCAATTGATAAGTGGCTACTTTTACTTAGTAGCACAAATTAAATTCATATCCTCACAAATGACTACAACTCGAGCACTATTTAAAAATGTACATTAAAGATTTTACTTTCATTTCTGGGGGTTGACTTGACAGACATAGAGATTATGTTAGTGAGCTTGGCTTACCGTGGTAAAGCACTCAGGAACACTTAGGAAGATGGATAGGGAAATATTGAATTTCCAAGAGATGTCTATGAACGGCAACCATAATTTTTTTCATATCATAAGAGAGAGGAAAACAGGAACTAGGGAGATCATTTCCAGAGTTTAGAAGACCGAGTATTCCTTACAAAAGTGGTCCTATATGGTATCAAACAATTCAATTTATCAGCGCAATAGTCATTGTAATACCGATAACACAAAGAAAGAACTGAAACCATTCTTCTATTCTGACTGTATGTCAGAAGTTAAGGACGGGTCATTTAGAAGCACTATTTTGAATGTAATATCAAGAGCGTATTGGGGAGTACCAACCCAGAGGTGACAATTATATTCTAGATGAGATCGAATTTGGGCCTTATATAGCACAAAGAATGGTCGGAAGGTAAAGTACTGCTTGGATCTGTACAAAAAGCCTATTTTAGAAGCACCTACTTTAATAGCTGACAGAATATGATCAGCCCGTGACAGATCGACCTTTTTTGGCCGACATCGTGTTTTATTAATACTAAATTTAACTAAATTATTACTTCCTCATTCAAGGATACGTTGAACGTCTTTGTTGATTAAAATTGTCATTTCAGCTTTACGGTCTTGATTTGAGATTATGAGTAGACTGAGGTGAACTATAATGAAGAGTGGTGTCGTCAGCAAAGCAATGGACCGGGTTACTTGTTAAAGAAATAAGATTATTTATGTCTAGCAGAAAAAGTATAGGCGCTATAACTGATCCCTGTGGCACGCCCGCGTTTATGCCAACTTCTTTTGAAAAGGCCATCAACTACGACACTTACTCGTCTTTGGTCACGAAAACTAAAAACCAAATTGATTCGCATATTATTTAATCCAAACGAGGTGAGTTTGGCAAATAAACACTTATGCCAAACTTTCAAATGCTTTTGAGATACCTAAAGCGACTACAGCTGTTTCACCGGATTGTTCTAATATATTGTTCCAAACTTTACATATGAAAGAAGATTACCTGTTTAACGGTTATCCTTCAAACCATATTCGTAGTCACTAAACAGTTTGTTAGTTTCAAGGAGAGAGACAGTTCATGATTGATGGCTTTTCCATGATTTTAGACAAAATGGTCGATAGTTGGGAGATGGTCTCATCGCCTTTTTAGGGAATAGGTTGAACATTGATAACTTCCATGATGAGGGAAATTCTTCAAAAGACATTTAGAAAGAATACTGCTTAGATAAGTCTTATTAGTTCGGGGAGTATTTCTTTAGGACAACAAGATATCGTCTGGTTTAGTCCCCATTGAGATGCCTACAATGATCGATTCTAGGAGCTTGTACCAAAATGAATAAGTTTCATATTGTATGAGGAAGATGACTAGCGGTACATATTTTCCAGAATTCTTAAGCCACGAGTTTGATGTAAATAAATCAACAAAGGATTGGCTTTGTCTGTATAATCAACAACACACCTCCATCAAAGGATATCATGAGTAAATGGATGTACCAAGGTTTTGCTGACTAAAACCAAAGGAGCTATTTCATTCCATTTTGCTTTAGTCGTAACACTTTTGCAGGTATTTGTAGCGCCAACGTATTCTCAATGACCTTCGACAGTTTTATTATATTTCCATTTAGTATAAAATTTACTTTTCAAATATATTGCATTTGAATAAGCCTTATTGAACCAAAACGAAATGACCTATACGATCTTGTTTTTTAATGTAAAGATAGGTAGACTTCAGATGCTGAAAGAAGAAGAGGACGACTTAAAACAATATTTGCCATGGAAAGGTTGAAAGAAATTCGTAAAAACTTCACTATTCTGACTGAAAACACCACGATTCTATGGTTTGGAACAGAGGCATTAATAGTGGTTAAAAGACCTAGTGGTGAAATACAAGTTTTATAAACCATTTTGATGGAAAATAAAGGTCTAAGGTTATTGGTTAGGATTACCGGGATTTTATGGGTTTAGAAATCATTTACATGAAGTAGTAAATGTTTCTGCATTATGACCAGCAGGATTAGTAGTAGATGAACATTAGCCAATTAGGGTTATAAACCAAATCTAAAACTGAGGATTGTAAGATTAAACTGGACAGAAAGTCAATTGAAAGTTACTGTCAGTGGAAATATAAATGCAACGTAGAATTTCATAAATTTAGGACCTGAATGTTTCAATCAGATCATGTCAATTTTTGTTTTCCACAAAAAAATCCTCTGCAACATGTTGTCCATCAGATAGGCAAACCTTTAAGTGTTATAAGATAGTAGCTTGATGTAAATTATAATTTTGTATTTAAAATATCTGATAAATTTGAGTCTATATCAACTTGTCCGATCATTAAAGGTATATTCTGTTTATGTTTATCTATTTCGAATGTTTCCAAAGAATCTAATTTGTGGCTGCGTTACCTACTTAAGTAACGTATTGATCAAGTCTCTTATTGAATTAGTAATAATTTGTTGAGAAAATGCGAAAATTCATCGCAAAGAATTCAAAGTTACAAATTTTAAGCGCCTTAAAAATAGTGCACGGGAAAACAGTAATATCGTAATCACTTTCTCGTGCGCACATTAAGTGTGTATTACGTTTCAGGTTTCACAGCAAACTATCCAAGCCATCATAACGGCAAGACCATGACGTATTGTGATAAACGCGTAAAAATTGAGTTTTGGGATTTGAATCACATCGTTGTACCCAGAATTAAACTTTTGAGAAAATTTAGGGTTTTTGGAAAACCCGATTCGGAGAATGAGGATCGGGAAAGCAAGTTCTGAAGACCTATACCTGATACTTAATCCTCCAATCAGAGCACAGAGACTAGGTGGTGGGGTAAGGACCAATCAGAAGCCAGAGGGCGGACCATACGTACAGCCAATCAGGTAAAAGGATAGGTGCGGCCTAGTCTTAGCCCCGCCTTAATACACGTATAACCAATCAGGTAAGAGGAATGGGTGTGGCCTAGTATTATCACCGCCTTAATCAAGCCATACCGGCCTTAACTAGTCTTAACCCCCGCTGAACGCATTTAAAATGGCCGCTAGACTACACGCTAGGGACATCCAACACCCCTAACCAGGGGTTAGACCGCCAAAAAGGCTCTTAGAATGGCCAAAGGGACCTTAATTAGGGGCTAAACACCGCCCAGGGATTGAAAAAGGACCCCGATAAGAAACCGACCCCACTCCTATCCCCACCCACTACCCTCACCACTATGACATCCCATCCCATGCTAGCCCCATTCTACTAATAATGATTCATAATCTTAGTAATTATCAGCATATTCGTTATGTACGTTCATTATTTAATTTTAATCCTTTAACTTGTACATTTTTTAATATTGGTAATTTTTCATTACGTGGACTTCCATTTTTGGTTGTTTTTTATTCAAAGGTTTTATTTGTTGAATGTATGTCTTTCAGTTATTTTAATTTATATATTTATTTAATTTTTTATGTTTCTATTGGATTAACGGTTAGATATTCATTACGTTTATGTTATTATTCAATATTTGGAAGATTTAGTTTTTTAAGATTTAATTGTTATAAAGATCAATCTTTTTTAATGTTAAAGGGAAATAGATGGAATAATCTTGTCAGTTATTTTTGGTGGAAGAATTTTAATTTGATTAATATGTCCTTCAATATATTTTATTTGTTTACATTTTTATATGAAAACAAGTTCAAAAGGTTCGAATTTTTATAGAATTCTAATTTCAACCAACTTCCTGTAACTAATTATGATATATATATATATATATATATATATATATATATATATATATATATATATATATAATCGTTAATTTCTAATACAGTGATATTATGTAAGTCAATATGAGCAACATTTTTAAAATATGTTTAAATATACAGGGTGCTCCAAAAAAAGTGGTTTTTCTAAACGACCCACCCCGTAATTATTGCATTTTCGAATGTTACATAGAAAATAAGTAGCACTTCCATAAGGGTTCCCTATACCTTCATACAGTGTTTCAATTTTTTTGAAAGTTTTTTAGAAAAAATTAAATATCTCCTAATAAAATTAACTGTTAATTTTTTTTAGTTAAATTAGTAGAACATTCGTACAGTAATATTCGGCTTATTTTAAAAGGAACACCCTATATTTTATACGCTTATTGTTTAGCTTACTTAATTAGCTTTCAACTTCTTTTTGAAATGTGTCTGTTCCTGTATTATTTGTAAATTGAAATATCCTCCCAAAATGCCTACTATTAAATATTTTTGGGTAATGTAACACATTTTCAAATTCAAGTTATTTCTACACTATGTAGATTAAACTAAAAGTTACAATAGATTTTTTATACACTTATCTTTACTCTCGATAACCGTAAGAAGAAATTGTCATCTTTCAAAGCTCTGACGATGCTTGGCTCGTCCAAGCGAAACCGATTAGCTTCAATTTTAAAAAATGAAGTGAAACTTTAAAAAATCGAGTTTTAGTTTAATCTACATAATGCAACAGTTTCACAGAGTAAGGATACAAAGCAAGTACACAATGCAAATTAAAATTTTATTTATGTGGTGTGACGGTTTGCTCAAAAAATAAAAAAAAATTACAATAAATGTTCTAAAGGATTGTCCATCTTCTTGAATACGCAGTGTTATTCTTTTTTCCAATGAACATCTTACGTTTTGCAACATATCAGGGGTGACCGTCTCAAAAGCATATCTGATTCTTCTTTTCATATCACCTGCAGTGGTGGGAAGTGAGCTGTAAACAAAATTTTTTATACAGCCTCAAAAGACGAAATCCATGGATGTTAGTTCAGGAGAGCTAGGTGCCCAGGTAATTGATGCACCTCTCCCAATCCACTTATCAGGAAATTTCCTATTTAAATGTTCTCTAACAGCACGTGACAGATGTGCAGGTGCTCCATCTAATTGCAACCACATATTTTGTCTAATATCTAAAGGAATACTTTCTAAAAGTTCCCAAAGATATCTCTGTTACCATTTAAATGGTCATCGAAAAAATACGGGTCAATAACATGATTGCCAACAATTCCACCATAATAAATGTTTCACCCTACATATATATATATATATATATATATATATATATATATATATATGTATATAAATATTTGTGATGGCCTTATTAAATTAATATATATAATTGAGATGGAATGCACTAAATTTATATTATTTTAATCTTTAAATCAATCTTTGGGGATAGAGTTCTATATTTAGAATTCGCTTAAAAATGCTCCGGACTAACTCATTATCTCCTTGGGGATAGGGTTCTATATTTGAAATTAAATTGGCAAATAAAATAAAAATATTTATTTAACTTTTAATATTATAAAAAAAATGAAATCTTTTCGAATCTTTTTCGTGAAATCAAAAGAAATTTCATTTCACACATGGAAATATTCATGTTAATAATTAAATTCCAATTTGTAATTAATAGTTTCAATGTGAAACATACTTCGTTGGAATTTGCACAAATTACGCATACGTTGCGTCCTTGCTCACGAAAACTAAAAACCAAATTGATTCGCATATTATTTAATCCAAACGAGGTGAGTTTGGCAAATAAACACTTATGCCAAACTTGGTCAAATGCTTTTGAGATACCTAAAGCGACTACAGCTGTTTCACCGGATTGTTCTAATATATTGTTCCAAACTTGGGTCACATATGAAAGAAGATTACCTGTTTAACGGTTATCCTTCAAACCATATTCGTAGTCACTAAACAGTTTGTTAGTTTCAAGGAGAGAGAGCAGTTCATGATTGATGGCTTTTCCATGATTTTAGACAAAATGGTCGATAGTTGGAGAGATCGGTCTCATCGCCTTTTTAGGGAATAGGTTGAACATTGATAACTTCCATGATGAGGGAAATTCTTCAAAAGACATTTAGAAAGAATACTGCTTAGATAAGTCTGGTATTAGTTCGGGGGAGTATTTCTTTAGGACAACAGTTGAGATATCGTCTGGTTTAGTCGCCCTATTGAGATCAAGCCTACTAATGATCGATTCTAGGAGCTTGTACCAAAAATGAATAAGTTT
Organism: Vesta saturnalis; assembly: GCA_036346205.1. Taxonomy (NCBI): domain Eukaryota; kingdom Metazoa; phylum Arthropoda; class Insecta; order Coleoptera; family Lampyridae; genus Vesta; species Vesta saturnalis. The sequence goes on from JARFJB010001511.1 coordinate 247,442, forward strand.
CATATTGTATGAGGAAGAGGTGACTAGCGGTACATATTTTCCAGAATTCTTAAGCCACGAGTTTGATGTAAATAAATCAACAAAGGATTGGCTTTGTCTGTATAATCAACAACTACACCTCCATCAAAGGATATCATGAGTGGAAATGAAGATGTACCAAGGTTTTTGCTGACTAAAAACCAAAGGAGCTATTTCATTCCATTTTTGCTTTAGTCGTAACACTTTTGCAGGTATTTGTAGCGCCAACGTATTCTCAATGACCTTCGACAGTTTTATTATATTTCCATTTAGTATAAAATTTACTTTTCAAATATATTGCATTTGAATAAGCCTTATTGAACCAGGGGAGGGAACGAGAATGACCTATACGATCTTGTTTTTTGGGAATGTACAACTCCATGCCCATGAGGTAGACTTCAGATGCTGAAAGAAGAAGAGGACGACTTAAAACAATATTCATGCCATGGAAAGGTTGCAAAGAAATCTCGTAAATAACTTCACTATTCTGACTGAAAACACCACGAGGTTCTATCGGTGTTGCGAACAGAGGCATTAGGGATAGTGGTTAGAAAGACCTAGTGGTGAAAGTACTGAAGTTTTATAAACCAGTGGGTTTGATGGAAAATAAAGGTCTGGAAGGTATGGAGTATGGTTAGGATTACCAGGGATTCTTATGGGTTTAGAAATCATTTACATGAAGTAGTAAATGTTTCTGCATTATGACCAGCAGGATTAGTAGTAGATGAACATTGGAGCCAATTAGGGTTATAAACCTTGAAATCTCCCAAAACTGAGGTATTGTAAGATGTAAACTGAGACAGAAGGGAGTCAACTTGAAAGTTACTGTCAGTAGGAAACCTATAAATGCAACGTAGAATTTCATAAATTTAGGACCTGAATGTTTCAATCAGATCATGTCGAATTTTTTGTTTTCCACAAAAAAAAATCCTCTTGCAAGCGATGTTGTCCATCAGATAGGCACACACTCCTTTAAGTGTTAGTAAGATAGTAGCTTGATGTAAATTATAATTTTGTATTTAAAATATCTGATAAATTTGAGTCTATATCAACTTGTCCGATCATTAAAGGTATATTCTGTTTATGTTTATCTATTTCGAATGTTTCCAAAGAATCTAATTTGTGGCTGCGTTACCTACTTAAGTAACGTATTGATCAAGTCTCTTATTGAATTAGTAATAATTTGTTGAGAAAATGCGAAAATTCATCGCAAAGAATTCAAAGTTACAAATTTTAAGCGCCTTAAAAATAGTGCACGGGAAAACAGTAATATCGTAATCACTTTCTCGTGCGCACATTAATGTGTATTACGTTTCAGGTTTCACAGCAAACTATCCAAGCCATCATAACGGCAAGACCATGACGTATTGCAATATCTGTCACGTGTTTAAATTGCTTAAATAAATTGATTTAAATGTGAAATTACTTATATATCTTAAACGAAACTAAACGTACACAATAATATGAATCGTGTTGACCTTTCTAACATGCTACTGGTATAGCTCAGTGCTTTTATGAATGTTAACAACCTTGTGCATACCCCACAAAGCCTGTTTTGTTACATCAAAACCATATTTTTATACTCGTATACTACTTTTTTTCATAACGAACTGTATACTTCTTCAATTTTATTTAAACTTGCACATATATAGAATTTAAGCTCGACAAACTCTAGCCCCTTATTATGCCTATTTCTAACCATCGCATAATATATATATATATATATATATATATATATATATATATATATATATACGTGTGTGTGTGGTGTGTGCGTGCGCGTGTGTGTGTGTCACTGTGCGTTGCGTGTGCGTCGTGTGTGTGTGTGTTTGCGTGCGTGCGTGCGTGTGTGCGTGCGTGCGTGCGTGCGTGCGTGTGTGTGTGTAGTATATAATATTGTATTGACTTACTAACAGTGGATTAAATGAAAATGACCTTTTGCATAGTAAATTCGAAGATTGAACTTTACCCGCATTTTTACATAGATGGGATGGTGATTCTCTATTTTTTATTTAACGCTTTTATTCAGCTCACTTTGTCTGTCCGGTTCAGATCTTGTAATTGAATTTTCAACAACTTCCTGATCTCTGATTGAGCTGAAATTTGGCACACATTGTTGATGACAATATACGAATATATGTTTTTTGCGTTGACTTTTGCGGCCAAATTTGGTCGAAAATTTTGTTTATAACGCTGGGACCTTGAAATTTTTAACTAATACCATGCGCACAAATATGCGACAAATGGACTTTCAAGGTCAGCGGGCTGCATTGTGACCAAATTTGGTCAAACATGGTCGAATTTTTTGTTTATAAAGTTAAGGCCTTGAAATTCAGGTCTTAAGATTTTAGAATAAGACCATCCACAAAAATATACCACAAGTTGTGTTGAACATCAGGGGGTTGCGTCTTGGGGGCTCAAAGTATAGTATTTGGTCAAAAAAATCTACTATTTTCCGATCTCCGGTTGAACTGAATTTTGTCACACATGTCTAAAAAAGGGTTTTTCCCAAAGATATTCTGTTACCATTTAAATGGTATAAAAATAAATAAATGACCAAAAATAATAAATTTTCATAATTTATATATATATAAAAAAATATATATATATATATATATGTATAAAATATTTTAATTTATTAAATTAATATATATAATTGAGATAATATAAATTTATATTATTTTAATCTTTAAATAATTTTTAAGTTTATATTTAGAATTTTAAAAGTACTAATAATTTTAGTTCTATTTTGAAATTAAATTGGAAATAAAATAAAATATTTAACTTTTAATATTATAAAAAAATTTTTTAATCTTTTTGTGAAATCAAAAGAAATTTCATTTCACACATGGAAATATTCATGTTAATAATTAAATTAATTTGTAATTAATAGTTTCAATGTGAAACAACGTTGAATTTGCACAAATTACGCATGTTGCGTTTGCTAACAAATAAATGCAGCCTGTCAAAATTTCAAAAGGATCTAAAATTAGTGAGTATAATTTTATTTTCCAAAGTAAAATTATTATTTTTATAATTATACCTGTTCATTGATTTTTCGATATTGATACATGTTGTCGCACAAACATTTATACAAATCAAACAAAAACATAAATACAGGACATCAAAAAATAATCAATGCAATAGTTTTATGATAAAAATTTAACTCACATGTGTGTTGAATTTAAAGAATGGTCACATTATTTTTCATAAAATTGGACGTAGACTTCTTTCCATGCGATGATATGCCTTGCTGTTGAAAATGGTGTTTAATTTCCAAATTATAAACTTTCCTCTAAAAATATTAAAATGCTCAAATTTAAAAGCCTTTTTTTTTGTATATTTAAATGTTTAAATATTTAATTTTTCAGATTTAACTTGTATTTTATTCTTATATAAAATTTTATATTTACTTGCACTTTTATTTTAGATGCCGATATGAAGTTAAAGATGTTTAAACACGATTTCGAAATGAAACAAATACAATATTATCGACAATTATAATCGGTAACCTTAGTTTAAATTTTGTTATTGGTTAAAACAATTGTTTCTGACATCTCAACTCTACGTTGATAGCGGTTCAAATCCGATAATGTTAACGAAAATTTTAACTTACATGTTAACAAAAGCACTACTAGCACTATGCCTTGTTAGTCACAAAAAATTACAAAAGTGAGAGAGCAAGAAATCAGGAGCAATTCCTTTTATACTTTTCTCATGGATATCAAATTTTCAATTTTTTTTCTACATTATATACGAAAGATCTTAGCATCTGATTGGTCTAAACAAAAATTTGAAATTAACTAAAACATAGATTATGCCATAACTTTTTCAAATCATTCGGATTTTCTTTTTAAATACATTTTGGGAATCAGGGCAACTTTCTGCATAAAAAGACACCTCACATGCCATACTTTGCTTCAAGAATTTACATTTTGACAAACTAATACCTAACTTTACTAATATCTAATAAATTTGATATTTTACAACTAAACTAATTACATATTCAATTTCTACATAAAAAACTCATTTTTCATAGTTTTAACAAAATTTCTACTTCAATAGCTTAATTTTAGGTACATAATCCAATTTTATAATTTTATATTTAGATTACATATTTACTGTTAATTTCTTTGTGAAAATGAGGGAAACCTACTATTATATGCTTTCATAATTTATTCTGAACTTACCTTATCCTATATAAACTATAAATTTGTAAAATTCTTAATTATTGTACTTAACCTAACATTATATAATTTAATTTTAACTTGCTTTTTAAACCTTCATATCATTTGAATGTTTATATAGTATGTTCTATATATGTCGCTAACACCATCACTGCTTTTCTGTACTCTATAGTTTCTAATTTTGTCTTTTCACACTTTCCCAATTGTTAACATATTTTGTATATTTCTGTATACAAATTGTAATTATATATTGAATATCACATTGCACAAATGTTGTTCATGTTCTTAGCTAAGTTTCTAAGTCACTACCACTTCTTATGCGCTTTTTAAATACTTTGTCTGTGATTTACCAATATACTGTCTTTGTACCATAACCGTTTTTTATAGTTCGCAGAGTTTATGCATTGTACTTATTACTATACATGTTCTACACATTAGAATTATCGTACTTTATGTAATCAATATCTGTCACGTGTTTAAATTGCTTAAATAAATTTATTTAAATGTGAAATTACTTATATATCTTAAACGAAACTAAACGTACACACTAATATGAATCGTGTTGACCTTTCTAACATGCTACTGGTATAGCTCAGTGCTTTTATGAATGTTAACAACCTTGTGCATACCCTACAAAGCCTGTTTTGTTACATCAAAACCATATTTTTATACTCGTATACCATTTTTTTTCATAACGAACTGTATACTTCTTCAATTTTATTTAAGCTTGCACACTATATAGAATTTAAGCTCGACAAACTCTAGCCCCTTATTATGCCTATTTCTAACCATCGAATATATATATATATATATATATATATATATATATATATATTCACGTGTGTGTTGCGTGTTGTCGTTGTGTGTGTGTGCTGTTGTGCGTGTGCTGTGTGTTGTATGTTGTTATTTTGCGTGCGTGCGTGCGTGCGTGCGTTTTGTTGATTATAACTTTAATAATTATTTTCATAGGTGTTTTATTTGGGTATACAATATCTAATTTAAAGTTTATTAAAGAATAATTTGACTATAAGAAATTTTTATTTTTCTTTACGGAACTTATCAACTTATGTAAATTATTATTTTTATTTTATTATTATTATCCATTAAAATTATATGGAATTTATTATAAATATGGATGATCTGAATATTATAGAGGAAAGGGATTATATAACCAATTATATAATTAAATTTTTTTAATTACATAGTATATTAATTATTCAAGTTTATTTCAAATTTTTGTAAATTATGCAACAAAAATTTACCATAAATTTGGACGTTCGCACTATGTTTGCTTTCCTTCTCCAGACCCACTTTTGTCCCAAGGACACTAAATAGTTACCTAGTTTAATTTTTTAAATTACATAATAACCTAATTATTCAAGTTTGTTTTTGTAAATAATTCATTAAAAATTTACCATAATTCTGGACATTCGCATTATGTTTGCTTTCCTTCTCCAGACCCACTTTTGCCCTAAACACACTAATCAATTACCTAATTTAATTTTTTTAATTACGTAGTAATCTAATTATTCAAGCTTATTTCAAAATTTTGTAAACAATTCATTAAAAATTTACCATAATTCTGGACATTCGCAGTATGTTTGCTTTCCTTCTCCAGACCCACTTTTGCCCTAAGCACACTAATCAGTGACCTAATTTAATCTTTTAAATTACATAATAACCTAATTATTCAAGTTTGTTTCAAATTTTTGTAAATAATTCATTAAAAATTTTCCATAATTCTGGACGTTTGATTTCCTTCTCCAGACCCACTTTTGCCCTAGGCACACTAATCAGTTACCTAATTTAATTTTTTTAATTACGTAATAATCTAACTGTTCAAGTTTATTTCAAATTTTTGTAAATAATTCATTAAAAACTTACTATAATTCTGGACGTTCGTACTATGTTTGCTTTTCTTCTCCAGACCCACTTTTGCCCTAAACACACAAATCAGTTACCTAATTTAATTTTTTTAATTACATAATCTAATTATTCCAGTTTATTTCAATTTTTTTGTAAATAGTTTATTAAAAATTTACCATAATTCTGGACGTGTGCTTTCCTTCTCCAGACCCACTTTTGCCTTAAACACACTAATCAGTTACCAAATTTAATTTTTTTAATTACGTAATAATCTAATTATTCAAGTTTATTTCAATTTGTTTGTAAATAATTTATTAAAAATGTACCATAATTCTGGACGTTTGCTTTCCTTCTCCAGACCCACTTTTGCCTTAAACACATTAATCAATTACTTAATTTAATTTTTTAAATTACGTAATAATCTAATTATTCAACTTTATTTCAAGTTTTTGTAAATAATTCATTAAACATTTAGCATAATTCTGGAGGTTCGCACTAAGTTTGCTTTCCTTCTCCAGACCCATTTTTGCCCTAAACACACTAATCAGTTACCTAATCTAATTTTTTTAATTACGCAATAATCTAATTATTCAAGTTTATTTCAATTTTTTTGTAAATAATTTATTAAACATTTACCATAATTCTGGACGTTTTCTTTCCGTCTCCAGACTCACTTTTGCCCTAGACACACTAACCAATTACCTAATTTAATTTTTCGAATTACGTAATAATCTAATTATTCAAGTTTATTTCAAGTTTTTGTAAATAATTCATTAAACATTTAGCATAATTCTGGAGGTTCGCACTATGTTTGCTTTCCTTCTCTAAACCCACTTTTGCCCTAAATACACTAATCAATTACCTAATTTAATTTTTCAATTACGTAATAATCTAATTATTCAAGTTTATTTCAAGTTTTTGTAAATAATTCATTAAACATTTAGCATAATTCTGGAGGTTCGCACTATGTTTGCTTTCCTTCTCTAAACCCACTTTTGCCCTAAACACACTAATCAGTTACCTAATTTAATTTTTTAAATTACGTAATAATCTAATTATTCAAGTTAATTTCAATTTGTAAATAATTTATTAAAAATGTACCATCATTCTGGACGTTTGCTTTCCTTCTCCAGACCCACTTTTACCCTAAACACACTAATCAGTTACCTAATTTAATTTTTTTAATTACGTAATAATCTAATTATTCAAGTTTATTTGAATTCTTTTGTAATTAATTTATTAAAAATGTACCATAATTCTGGACGTTTGCTTTCCTTCTCCAGACCCACTTTTGCCCTAAACACACTAATCAGTTACCTAATTTAATTTTTTTAATTACGTAATAATCTAACTGTTCAAGTTTATTTCAAGTTTTTGTAAATAATTCATTAAACATTTAGCATAATTCTGGAGGTTCGCACTATGTTTGCTTTCCTTTTCTAGACCCACTTTTGCCCTAAACACACTAATCAGTTACCTAATTTAATTTTTTTAATTACGTAATAATCTAATTATTCAAGTTTATTTCAATTTGTTTGTAAATAATTTATTAAAGATGTACCATAATTCTGAACGTTTGCTTTCCTTCTCCAGACCCACTTTTGCCCTAAACACACTAATCAATTACCTAATTTAATTTTTTAAATTACGTAATAATCTAATTATTTAACTTTATTTCAAGTTTTTGTAAATAATTCATTAAACATTTAACATAATTCTGGAGGTTAGCACTATGTTTACTTTCCTTCTCCAGACTCATTTTTGCCCTAAACACACTAATCAGTTACATAATTTAATTTTTTTAATTACGTAATAATCTAATTATTCAAGTTTATTTCAACTTTTTGTAAATAATTCATTAAACATTTAGCATAATTCTGGAGGTTCGCACTATGTTTGCTTTCCTTTTCTAGACCCACTTTTGCCCTAAACACACTAATCAGTTACCTAATTTAATTTTTTTAATTACGTAGTAATCTAATTATTCAAGTTTATTTTAAGTTTTTGTAAATAATTCATTAAACATTTAGCATAATTCTGGAGGTTCGCACTATGTTTGCTTTCCTTCTCTAGACCCACTTTTGCCCTAAATACACTAATCTAATCTAATTTAATTTTTCAGTTACGTAATAATCTAATTATTCAAGTTTATTTCAATTTGTTTGTAAATAATTTATTAAAAATGTACTATAATTCTGGACGTTTGCTTTCCTTCTCCAGACCCACTTTTGCCCTAAACACACTAATCAATTACCTAATTTAATTTTTCAATTACGTAATAATCTAATTATTCAAGTTTATTTCAATTTGTTTGTAAATAATTTATTAAAAATGTACCATAATTCTGGACGTTTGCTTTCCTTCTCCAGACCCACTTTTGCCCTAAACACACTAATCAATTACCTAATTTAATTTTTTAAATTACGTAATAATCTAATTATTCAAGTTTATTTCAAGTTTTTGTAAATAATTCATTAAACATTTAGCATAATTCTGGAGGTTCGCACTATGTTTGCTTTCCTTCCCCAGACCCATTTTTGCCCTAAACACACTAATCAGTTACCTAATTTAATTTTTTAAATTACGTAATAATCTAATTATTCAAGTTTATTTCAATTTGTTTGTAAATAATTTATTAAAAATGTACCGTAATTCTGGACGTTTGCTTTCCTTCTCCAGACCCACTTTTGCCCTAAACACACTAATCATTTACCTAATTTAATTTTTTGAATTACGTAATAATCTAATTATTTAAGTTTATTTCAAGTCTTTGTAAATAATTCATTAAACATTTAGCATAATTCTGGAGGTTCGCACTATGTTTGCTTTTCTTCTCCAGACCCATTTTTGCCCTTAACACACTAATCAGTTACCTAATTTAATTTTTTTAATTACGTAATAATCTAATTATTCAAGTTTAAACATTTAGCATAATTCTGGAGGTTCGCACTATGTTTGCTTTCCTTCTCCAGACCCACTTTTGCCCTAAACACACTAATCAGTTACCTAATTTAATTTTTTTAATTACGTAGTAATCTAATTATTCAAGTTTATTTTAAGTTTTTGTAAATAATTCATTAAACATTTAGCATAATTCTGGAGGTTCGCACTATGTTTGCTTTCCTTCTCCAGACCCATTTTTGCCCTAAACACACTAATCAGTTACCTAATTTAATTTTTTAATTACGTAATAATCTAATCATTCAAGTTTATTTGAATTCTTTTGTAAATAATTTATTAAAAATGTACCATAATTCTGGACGTTTGATTTCCTTCTCCAGACCCACTTTTGCCCTAAACACACTAATCAGTTACCTAATTTAATTTTTTTAATTACGTAGTAATCTAATTATTCAAGTTTATTTTAAGTTTTTGTAAATAATTCATTAAACATTTAGCATAATTCTGGAGGTTCGCACTATGTTTGCTTTCCTTCTCCAGACCCATTTTTGCCCTAAACACACTAATCAGTTACCTAATTTAATTTTTTTAATTACGTAATAATCTAATTATTCAAGTTTAAACATTTAGCATAATTCTGGAGGTTCGCACTATGTTTGCTTTCCTTCTCCAGACCCACTTTTGCCCTAAACACACTAATCAGTTACCTAATTTAATTTTTTTAATTACGTAATAATCTAATTATTCAAGTTTATTTCAAATTTTTGTAAATAATTCATTAAAAATTTACCATAATTCTGGACGTTTGATTTCCTTCTCCAGACACACTTTTGCCCTAAACACACTAATCAGTTACCTAATTTAATTTTTTAATTACGTATATCTAATTATTCAAGTTTATTTAATTTTTGTAAATAATTCATTAAAATTTATCATAATTCTGGAGGTTCGCACTATGTTTGCTTTCCTTCTCAGACCCACTTTTGCCCTAAATACACTAATCTAATCTAATTTAATTTTTTATTACGTAATAATCTAATTATTCAAGTTTATTTCAATTTTTTGTAAATAATTCATTAAAATGTACTATAATTCTGGACGTTTGCTTTCCTTCTCCAGACCCACTTTTGCCCTAAACACACTAATCAATTACCTAATTTAATTTTTTAATTACGTAATAATCTAATTATTCAAGTTTATTTCAATTTGTTTGTAAATAATTTATTAAAAATGTACCATAATTCTGGACGTTTGCTTTCCTTCTCCAGACCCACTTTTGCCCTAAACACACTAATCAATTACCTAATTTAATTTTTAAATTACGTAATAATCTAATTATTCAAGTTTATTTCAAATTTTTGTATAATTCATTAAACATTTAGCATAATTCTGGAGGTTCGCACTATGTTTGCTTTCCTTCTCCAGACCCATTTGCCCTAAACACACTAATCAAGTTACCTAATTTAATTTTTTAAATTACGTAATAATCTAATTATTCAAGTTTATTTCAAATTTGTTTGTAAATAATTCATTAAAATTTACCATAATTCTGGACTGTTTGCTTTCCTTCTCCAGACCCACTTTTGCCCTAAAACACTAATCATTTACCTAATTTAATTTTTTAAATTACGTAATAATCTAATTATTCAAGTTTATTTCAAGTCTTTGTAAATAATTCATTAAACATTTAGCATAATTCTGGACGTTCGCACTAGTTTGCTTTTCTTCTCCAGACCCACTTTTGCCCTAAACACACTAATCAGTTACCTAATTTAATTTTTTAATTACGTAATAATCTAATTATTCAAGTTTATAAACATTTTAGCATAATTCTGGACGTTCGCACTATGTTTGCTTTCCTTCTCCAGACCCACCTTTGCCCTAAACACACCAATCAGTTCCCTAATTTAATTTTTTAATTACGTAATAATCTAATTATTCAAGTTTATTTCAAATTTTTGTAAATAATTCATTAAAAATTTACCATAATTCTGGACGTTCGCACTATGTTTGCTTTCCTTCTCCAGACCCACTTTTGCCCTAAACACACTAATCAGTTACCTAATTTAATTTTTTAATTACGTAATAATCTAATTATTCAAGTTTATTTGAATTTTTGTAAATAATTTATTAAAATTTACCATAATTCTGGACGTTTCATTTCCTTCTCCAGACCCACTTTTGCCCTAAACACACTAATCAATTACCTAATTTAATTTTTTAATTACGTATAATCTAATTATTCAAGTTTATTTCAAATTCTTGTAAATAATTCATTAAAAATTTACCATAATTATGGACGTTCGCACTATGTTTGCTTTCCTTCTCCAGACCCACTTTTGCCCTAAATACACTAATCAGTTACCTAATCTAATTTTTTAATTACGTAATAATCTAATTATTCAAGTTTAAACATTTACCATAATTATGGACGTTCGCACTATGTTTGCTTTCCTTCTCCAGACCCACTTTTGCCCTAAATACACTAATCAGTTACCTAATCTAATTTTTTAAATTACGTAATGATCTAATTATTCAAGTTCATTTCAAATTTTTGTAAATAATTCATTAAAAATTTACCATAATTCTGGACGTTTGATTTCCTTCTCCAGACACACTTTTGCCCTAAACACACTAATCAGTTACCTAATTTAATTTTTTAAATTACGTCATAATCTAATTATTCAAGTTTATTTCAAATTTTTGTAAATAATTCATTAAAAATTTACCATAATTCTGGACATTCGCATTATGTTTGCTTTCCTTTCAGACCCACTTTTGCCCTAAATACACTAATCAATTACCTAATTTAATTTTTCAATTACGTAATAATCTAATTATTCAAGTTTATTTCAATTGGTTTGTAAATAATTTATTAAAAATGTACCATAATTATCGACGTTTGCTTTCCTTCTCCAGACCCACTTTTGCCCTAAATACACTAATCAGTTACCCAATCTAATTTTTTAAATTACGTAATGATCTAATTATTCAAGTTTATTTCAAATTTTTGTAAATAGTTCATTAAAAATTTATCATAATTCTGGACGTTCGCACTAAGTTTGTTTTCCTTCTCCAGACCCCACTTTTGTCCTAAACACACCAATCAGTTACCTAATTGAATTTTTTTAATTACGTAATAATCTAATTATTCAAGTTTATTTCAATTTTTTGTAAATAATTCATTAAAAATTTACCATAATTCTGGACGTTTGATTTCCTTCTCCAGATCCACTTTCGCCCTAAACACACTAATCAATTGCCTAATTTTTTAATTTTTTTAATTACGTAATAATCTAATTATTCAAGTTTATTTCAAATTTTTGTTAACAATTCATTAAAAATTTACCATAATTCTGGACGTTCGCACTATGTTTGCTTTCCTTCTTCAGACCAACTTTTGCCCTAAACACTCTAATCAATTACCTAATTTAATTTTTTAATTATGTAGTAATCTAATTATTCAAGTTTATTTCAAATTCTTGTAAATAATTCATTAAAAATTTACCATAATTATCGACGTTCGCACCATGTTTGCTTTCCTTCTCCAGACCCACTTTTGCCCTAAATACACTAATCAGTTACCCAATCTAATTTTTTAAATTACGTAATCTAATTATTCAAGTTTATTTCAAATTTTTGTAAATAATTCATTAAAAATTTACCATAATTCTGGACGTTCGCACTATGTTTGCTTTCCTTCTCCAGATCCACTTTCGCCCTAAACACACTAATCAATTACCTAATCTAATTTTTTAAATTACCTAATAAGCTAATTATTCAAGAAAATTTTTGTAATTCATTAAAATTTACAATAATACTGGACGTTCGCACTATGTTCGCTTTCCTTCTCCAAACCCACTGTTGCCCTAAACACACTCTCGATACAATCAAAAAGCGGTCCGACCCACACTCCGATCTACATATTACTTTTGTATGTATGATTTTAATGGATATTTCAGATTATTTAATTTCATGTGTACGTCAAGAAAATTGTACCACGAAAACAAATCACACACTTATGAAAAAGCGTGGGTTTCCTGGATGGGTTAAATTAAATGGATACATTTTAATATTCTGGTTACCCATAGATTTTGTTTTTGATTTGTGAAAAAAGAAGACATTCTATTAGTATCTACGTAGATTTGGTTAACAAAACAGTTCATTGCATTAGATAAGACACGATGTAAATAATGTACAATTTCTGTTGTGTGTAAGTAATAGACTTTCAACATCTGAAGACTAAATGATAGCGTTACCACACTCTCCCTAGATTTCCATTGCCTACTCTAATGCAAAATAAGATGGAAGAGAGTATATATTTAAGCATTCTTGGTCAAACCATACATTATGACTTGCTATTCCATGTTTAATCACAAGTTTCTTGTATAATTTGGTTTGCTTTTCTAAACAAGATTCTGTGATTAAATTTTAAAGTTTTTAACCTCACTTCGTGGAATTCCATACATATATTTAAGTTAACATATGAATAGATACTTTGATTTACAAGGCTCTATATATTTTGTTTACACCTTTACTTCAAAATTTTTTTGCTGAAATAAAGGTTAATGCTTTCTATCACTTCATAATATATAAAATAATGCTATAAATTAGTCAAACACGAATTATGCGTAAATTTCCATTAACAGTTAATTAATTAAAAACTGGCATTTATTTCAAAGAAAGTCAAAATTGTCTACATCAAACAAAATTATTTACTATCAACACATTTTATTAAAATATTTACACATTAAAATAAAGTATCACGATCCACTAAAAGTGTATATTACTGAAAATTACAGATCAAAGGATTTCTGTTTGGTAAGTGACGATAAGAGAAAAACTATATTTTTTATAAACCTATATTTGTACATGCGAAGGTTGACAATTTTTAAGGAAATAAATCAAACTTATTGTACAAATCCTTGTAAAGTGTTAGTATTTACAACTTAAGTATCCCGGCAATAAACACAACCACTTGAAATCTCTAAAGATTCGGCAAACATGTGTAAACCAGAAATTTTCGAAAATAAGGGCTAGTTGGCCATAAAACCAATGTGTTCTAGTTAATGTGGACCACACATTTCAAATTTCCTAGTAAACATTTGTCAACACTACCAGATTCTTGTTCTCTGTAACGAAATGCAGATTTGCAGATTTTTACTTTTTTTTAAAATATGATCTTATAGTACTATTTCCGCCCTTTTAGAATAAAGTGAGCGAACAATTTTAAGGGTGAACCGTGTCAATCCTTGACTTCTACAGTGACAGTTTATTGCTTTATTGTGGGTTGTAAACGAAGAGAGTTTGACAACATTATTTTTGTAGGAATACAAAAAATTTTTGTCCGGTCGGTGGCTAATGAGTAGCGAGGATAATGTAGTTAGCGATCCTATCATCTGCTATGGGTATAAACACCCTCTTCGTGTTGCATATGTCGCAAGCATGTCCAAGTCAGATGCGCCGTTTTCGGCTAATAGGTATAGGTTTAACTCTAACGGAGGGCTGGTGGTTGCATTTGCCGCCCCATTCCCAGGAGCTAACACCCTTGCCAGGTGATTTCCCATAAGACCGCGCACATGTTTGCACATATGCCGCTATGCTACATATGCACCAAAAACCTATTGTATGTTCTAATTGTTCGTTTAATTTATTTATGATAGGAATTTTTGTTTGCAGCTTGCTTAGTTCACTTTTAACATTTGATTGTCGACACGCAGTTGTTGACAGATTGCAGGTTTTTACAATGGGATCGACATTATCACGTCTTAAAAGTCTCGTCGAGTTAACGCCGATATTAATGTGGGACGGAACTGACTAATTAGAAGAACTAATCCATACATTCATAACTCACTCTTGCATGTCATAACAAACATTCGTAATTACCTACATTCACTAATATAAGCAGCTTAATCAAGCTTTCTATAAAATATCTTCGGCCATCACGTATACACGATATAACTATAATAATTACATATAAATATAAATTGATGTCTATTGTTATAAAATATGTAGATTTGACATCTGAGTGTATGGAAGTAAAAAAAACATTGTTGTGACACGATGAATAAACAGTTAATTGAAAATACTTAGCTTTTTTGGCTACTTAATGGTGTATTTTTGTATTTATGTTTATACAGATAAACGTTATGATAACACATATAGTTGTAGTCCTCAGTAGTAATAAAATCTTCTAGAAATGTTTATGTTGAAAAAATGTTATGAAATATGAAAAGAGAAAACATAAACATAAGCTTGCTATTAATATAACAGTCTCATAAACGTATAAAGCCAACTGTGGAATAAAATTTTAGTAAAGAATAACCAGATACTGAATAAATTAAATATTGTTAAACTGCCTTGAAGATGGCAAATCAGAACACCCTCTAACGTTCTTAATGCGTGACAAAAAAATCCCTCTAATTAGATTACACTTATTTTTTAAAAGCAGACTTGTTGGTTTGTGACGTCGTCTAGTGGTGTGTTTTTAAACTAGCGCATATTTTCTGTAATGGAAGTTAATCGCGGCTCTACCTAGTAAAAGCAGATCTGTTTATTTGCAACGCCGTCTAATGATGTATTGTTAAACTAGCGAATGTTTATAGAAGTTGATCGTGCTCGCCCCTCTTGTCTCTCCCTCCTCTCTCTGGTATCCCTCGTCTCTCTCGCTTCCCTCGTTTCTCTCTCTCTCTATCTCTTCGCTCGTTTTTTCGTTTCTCTCGTCTCTCGGATCTCACTCGTCTCTCTCGTCTTTCACCTCTCCTTCGTCTCTATCGTTGCTTTCGTTTCTCTCGTTTTAGGTTAGATCAATACACGTACAATATTAGGTTAGATTAATAAATGGATAGTTTTTAGGTTAGGTCAATACTCGCAGGCGCAAACCCCAAAACACACAAACGCTAAAACACACAAACACGCAAACCCACACACGCACACATGAATAACCTAATACACGAGTATTGACCTAACCTAAACCTTGCGTTTATTAATCTAAACTAATATTGTACGTGTATAGACCTAATCTAAAAAAGTGAGAGACAGAAAACGAGAGAGAGAGCGAGAAGTAGAGAGAGAGAGAGAGTGTGTGTGTGTGGTAATTCTTTTCTGGACTTTCCCAGTTATGTATCCCACAACATCTGCCCTAATCTAAATCGTGGGCTTATTAATCTAACCTAATATTGTGCGTGTATTAACCTAACACAACCAGTTTTGTATGTGAGTGTGCCCGTGGGTATGTGTGTGCATGCATGCGTCCGTGCCGACGTGCGTACGTGCGTGAGTGGGTTTGTGTGTGTGTGCGTGCGTGCGTGTTTTCGTGTTTTGTGTGTGGCATGTTTGCCTGTTTTCGTGTTTGTGTGTTTGCATGTTTTCGCATTTGCGTGTTTTCGTGTTTGCGAGTTTCCGTGTTTGCGTATTTTCGTGCTTGAGGGTTTTCGTGTTTGCGTGTGTGCATGTTTTAGCGTTTGTGTGTTTTCGTGTTTGCGCCTGCGAGTATTGACCTAACCTAAAAACCGTCCGTTAAATATTGTCCGTGTATTGACCTGACTTAAAACGAGAGAAACGAAAGAAACGAAAGAGACGAGGGCGAGACGAGAGAGACGGGACATATGAGAGAGACGTGAGAAACGAGCGAAGAGAGAGAGAGAGAGAGAGAGAGATGAGGGAAGCGAAAGATACGGGGGAGGCGAGAGAGACCAGAGAGAGGCGGGAGAAACGATAGAGGCGAGCACTATCAACTTCTATTACAGAAAACGTTCGTTAGTTTAAATAAAAATACATCACTAGACGGCGCGGCGTCGCAAACAAACAAATCTGCTTTTAAAAATATACTACTAGGTAAAACCGAGATCAACTTCCATTATAGAAAATATGCTCTAGTTTAAAAACACACCACTAGACGACGTCCCAAACAAACAAGCCTCCTTTATAAATAAGTGTAATCTAATTAGAGGGATGTTTTTGTCACGCACAGAAAACGTGAACATCATATTTCCATTTCAAGGGTAGTCGAACTTTTATGTAGTTAGCTAATTAGGGGTTTTCCAAACACAGTAGATGTACTTGAATAGTGAAAAGGTTGTCATTGTGTTACCTAACTGGGAAATCCAGAAAATAACTACTTTATATTAATGATTTCTGGAAGCCGCTAAGTACTTTATATTATACAGTTATAAACAAAACGCCGAAAGTGCATGTGTTGTGACTGTAAGCAGCTGTTTACCCTGTCAAGGTGTTCTTTCAACACGATTATTTACTTTATTTAATTTCTAGAGGACTGATTTCAAGTTTGGTTATATTTGTTGTTGTATAGGCATTTTTACTAATTTAACTGTAAAACGTATTTTTTTATCTCTGTATTCAAAACTCAACAATGGTGTTGTACGCTAATTTGTTTGATGTTATTGTTATTATGGCTGTCTAATGGATGAGTGCTGGGTAAAATAAAAGACAGAGTTCTATAGTTACCTGCGAAATGAAATCGGAGTTATTTTCAAATCACGTGTGTATTATCTAAATTGGAAATGAAAGTCAGCCCTTTTTGCCAGAGGTATTTCCGATAAGACTATCCTTGTATGTAAAATAATATAGTGATCTGATTTCGAGTTTGGTTAATTTGTTATTGTTATTGTTTTCACTAGTTTAAATGTAAAACGTATTTTTATCACTGTATGCAAAACGTGGCAATAGCGTTACATGCTAATTTGATGTTCGTATATTGACGCAGTGTCGAAGGCTATCTCATATATTTTTGAATTGTGGTTGATTTTAGCAAGCTGTAAGTTAAACCAAACTATTCTTTTTGAATTTTAAGCTGCTTTTTGCAAGCTGCAAGTTATAATTTGATCGACTGAGATTGATTTGCGGGTGATCGACTGTATTCCCACGCCACTGCCGTCACGTTTTTAGGGAGAGCCCTGGGTGTCGGTTAGCCTTATCTACAAAGTAAGCGGTCGCTTATAGGAGCTAGGTATATGCAGTGGGAGAGTCGTTATCTGAAGGTTATGAAGGATAGTTAGCTCAGCTTCTTGATTGATTTGATTGAGATTGATTTGGCCAATTGGTTTGATGGTGATGATGATTGAGATTGATCCAGTTGTTTGATTTGATCGACAGTGATTTGTTTGATATACTTCGGCGGTTTTATTAGGCTATAAACTTATTTGATTAATTTCTGTCTTTTAACAAGGGAACGAAGTATCGAGAACAAGTTCTGACGTCCTATACCTGTCTAGCAAGTTAGTGTTAAGGTCCCTTATTAGAATACAATTTCAAATTTCCTGCCAAGGGGGTGAAGATCCTAGCACAAGTTCCGGAGTCCTGCAACTGTCTTATAAGCTAAACAAAACAAAAATGATCTCCAAGATGGCCGACAATACAAGTTAACCAACAAAATTTACATATGACTCATAATTAAAAGCAAACCGACTGCGTAATTTTGGGGGCGAAGACCCGAGAGCAAGTTCCAGCGTACCTATACCTGTCTTATGAGATAATATGAATGCCCATTATTAGAATACAATTTCAAATTTCCTCCCAATACAGAATGGCCGAGGGCTTTAATTAGGGTTCATAACGCCAAAATTTCAAATAAAGGTCCACTTGTTTACCTTCACGTAATTATATCATTAGTGGGATTTCCCCTGACACTATAGGTCTAATTGTTTGTGATTGTTTTCTCAAAATTGGAAATGAAGGCCAACGTGTTTGCCTTTACGTAACTAGGTGATTAATGGGGTTTTCCCTGACGCTGTGGATGTAATTTTATAGTGGAAGGTCGAGGGACCTTGAAAATGTAATTACGTTATTGACCTTGTTTACGTGACTTGCTTTTCCTGTTTAAAATCTGTGTGCGTAAAAACCCAACGGAATTTGCTTCTGCCTAACGATTACATGGCTCTGCATGCACTTACCGCTAGGTGGTGTCAGAATCAATCTCTATTACAGAAAACATTAATTAGTTTTGAAAGTGTACCGCTAGATGGCGTCACAAACAGTCAAATCTACTTTTAGAAATATACTACTATGTGGAGTCCCGATTACAGAAAACATTTATTAGCTTTAAAAATACACCGATAGATGGCGCCACAAACAATCAGGGACCTGGCAAGGGGCAAAGACCCAACAAGGGGTGAAAATCATAGAACAAGTTCAGAGGATCTATACCTGTCTTATGAGGTAGTATGGTCACCTTATTAGAATACATTTTCAAATCTCCAACCAATTACAAAAATGACCGACAAAAACCGATACAATTTCAAATTTCCCGTCAAGGGGGCCACAAGTTCCGGAGTCCTAAACTTATCTTGTGAGATAGCACGAGGGTCCCTTATTAGAATACTATTTAAAATTTCCCGCCAAGGAGACGAAGACCGGACAAGGGGCGAAGACCCTAGAACAATCTCCGGAATCTTAAACCTGCCTTATGGGATAGTATTAGGGCGCCATTTACTAGAACACAATTTCAAATTTCCCGCCAAAACAAAAATGCCATCCAAGATGGCCGACAAAACAAGTTAGCCTACAAAATTTAATTATGACTCATAATTAAAAACAAAATGACGCCAGAATTTAATGATGATTCAATTAAAAACAAAATGGCTAAGGAGTTTAATTATGGCCTCATAATTAAAAACAATAAAATGGCAGGGAGATCTATAGCTGACAAGGAGCGAAGACTCTCTTATTAGAATACAATTTCAAATTTTCCGCCATAGCCGACAAAATGGCCGCCAAATCAAAATGCCCGATATAACAAAATGGTCGGCAATCCACCCCCACAAAATCGCCTACAAGCCACACCCACAAACTGGCCGCAACCAATCAGAAACCAGGAAGCGGTATCCATGGACCAATCAGAAACTAAGGGGCGTGGCTTTTCCTCAGGCCCTCCAAACAGAACACCGCATGCGCGCACAGGGTGACTGCAGTTGTCTACCCTCCAGGGATTGGACTGCCAAGGAAGCTCTTAACACGGCCAAAAGGTCACTAATTAGGGGTAAAAATGGCTTCAAGTGGTTGAAAACACCATCAAGGGGTTTAAAATGAACCCCGAAAAGAAGCCGAACCCACTCTCACCCCCACTCCTGTCCCCCACCCACATCCCCACTCCCGACCCCACCACCTTGTGGTTACCGCCACTCCATTTCGCCCTTAGGTATTGAATATATTTATTATATTCTTCCAAATCATATAACAATTCTTTTTCAGCACCGTCTTACTACGACTTATTTTCAGTGGAATAATGAACTATATGAACAGTTTGATCGTATAGCATTGGGTAACCCTCTATTCCTGTTGTAGATAATTACATGGAAAAATTTGAAACACTAGCGTTACAAAATGCACTTAACAACCTTTAGTTTGGTATGGATATGTAGATGCCACATTTGTTATTTGGAGACATCAAGAAGAAGCACTACATCAATTTTTAATTTTTATAAATGGTATAACATCCTAGCATCCAGTTTACCATGGAAAAGGAAACTAGTTTACCATTTCCTAACGTACTAATATCTGAAACTAATAACTCACTATCCTTTAAGGTTTACAGAAAGCCGACACACTGATAGATACCTTCATTAATTATCAAACCATCATCCACGTCAAAAAATCTTTAGTAGATCGAGCAAAACGAATTTATGATCCACAATTTCTGAAAGATGATATAAAAATTTAACAAAATCTTACAAGCCAGTGGAAATTCACTTAATGATATTAATAATAGTATTACACCTACTAGACGTAACCATAAACAAAACCAGTGCTTAATGTTGGTACTGCTTTTCTTCCTTTTGGAACTAATAGAGAACTATTTGCAAGATCTCCAGAACCACAAATATTTGTGAGAACACAACCTGACACCATGTTTTGTAGTCGAATTTTTGGGTATTTAATGGTGTATTTTTGTTAATGTAATGTTTATACAAATCTAAACGTATCGATAACACTTAGAGTTATAATCCTCAGTAGTAATAAAATATTCTAGAAACGTTTAAGATTTTGAAAATTTTTTATGAAGTATGAAAATTGAAAACTCGAACATAAGCCTGCCATTAATGTAATAGTTTGATAAACCTATGAAACCAACTATGGAATAAAATTTAAGTAAAGAATAACTAGATCAGAAAACCGTCTAACGGACGAAGGTTAACAGTGAAAAATGTCATAATCAAAGAGCAAATGTAAGAAAATAAATTATGATGTAAGTGTAAAGTTGTGAAAAACTTTAAATGCAAATTGATAAAAGCATTCACAAATAGAAACTGGACATCAATGAAGAATCTAGTAAAATCTAACAAAGAAATAGCTTTGTTAATAAATGTAAGTGTTATTTTACAATGACAATGTAGTGTATTAATATAACTTTTAATTTCAACTACATATGATAATTATAGTGTTGTGGTAATTTAACACGTAATTGGTAAAGCATTTACTTAAGGTCTAGGAAAAGAACAGCAAAAAACCTAGACATCCCAAAAACTAAAATTAAAATTAAGACGAATCATTGTGCCTTTTTTAAAGTGGAAGTTGGCAAAACCTATTTAAACGGAGATTTTCTTCTTGCTATTAGAATGTGTATATATCTCAATAGCTTGTCGTTGTAAACGAACATAATAATGAGTTTGTCGTGATCATATTTTCCGTATTATCAAATTGAATGTCATGATTTAAATTATTTAAAGCATGTTCAGCTACCGCAGACTTCTCTGGTTGATCTAATCTACAAAATCTCATATGTTTTTTACGTTTTGTATCAAAGCTGCGTATTGTGGTTCCAATGCATACTTTTCCACGAGAACAAGTTAACTTATAAGCCCCTGAAGATAACAAAGGATTTGAAACACCTTTAGGTGACCTTAAGTGTTCGTTAATTTTTCTTGTAGGTTTAAAATAATCCTAATGTCATGGATTTTATCAATTCTATCTGTAACATTAGTTAAAATAGGAAGAAGAGCAGTACCAACGTTAAGCACTGGTTTTTATTTATGGTTACGTCTAGCAGGTGTAGTAATATTAATATCATTAATTGAATTTCCATTGGCTTGTAAGGATTTTGTTAAATATTTATATTCATCTTTCAGTAAATTCAGGACCACAAATTCGTTTTGCTCGGCCCACTAAATACTTAATTACACTAATTTTTTGACGTGGATGATGGTTTGATAATTAATAAAGGTGTGTCGGCTTTCTGTAAACCTTAAAAGATGGTGAATTAGGGTGACCTAGACCTCGAAAATTAATTTAATTATTTTCTCGATTTTATTTGTAGGCAAAGTATAGGGTAATTTCTTATATTTTCCCACCGTTCTTAAATTTTTTTGCCTCACCGTGTCGGAAAGTTGTAGTGTTTACTGGTCAGCATCTTCAGTTTCTGC
Organism: Vesta saturnalis; assembly: GCA_036346205.1. NCBI lineage: Eukaryota > Metazoa > Arthropoda > Insecta > Coleoptera > Lampyridae > Vesta > Vesta saturnalis. The sequence continues at coordinate 269,790 of JARFJB010001511.1, forward strand.
GCATATATATGTTCCCCGTCTTGAATCTTTGCCGTCAACATCTGCCTTTGTAAACATTCCTGCAATTTTCGAAGAAAATTCAACCATCCCTCGTTAGATCAATACACACCATGGCTAGTGTATTCCAAGCGGCTAAAGGGTGCTCGCTGTAAGCACTGTGTTTTATTTGTCCCTTCTCCTGGAACCGTAAGGGGAGTGTTCATTTATGATCAGACCATTCACGAAGTTCAAGAATATGCACGAAGATTGTCGAAAGCATGTCACCACTACCTCTCACAAAACCTGATCAGCAGCTGCAAAAGACTTTCTCGACAATTTGTTTTCACCGATCTGATGAATTAATTGAATAAATTAAATAAATTAAATTTAGCGACATAAAATTAAAGAGTCACCTGGAGAAATGTCATATAAATGCGGTTTATACGTCACCAAAGATACAAAACCAATTGATAAATATATGTGGCGAAGTTATTAGGGAAACAGCCAACATTTCGGGAAAGTAACAGCTCCCCATCCTCTTGCGCTTCTATGATGATGTAAAGTAAAAGTTCGAGGAGAATTTGTGGGTTTTGTGGAGTTGACAGTACAAGATGCCTCAATGATTGCCAAACCAATCGATAATTTTTTGGTCAGCTATAAATTTTTTACCACAAAGTTGTGTAGAACTTGGCACAAATAATGTCGCGGAAATTAGAAACACTATTGGCACGGCGAAGGATATTCTTTTTAGGGAATCCACCACTCGGAGGAATTTTGCCCCTAGTCTTTCGCAACTGTGTAAGACGAGATGGTCTGAAAAATACAAAAGCATTCGATTATTTCCACAAAATTTTCATGAGATTGTCAAAGCACTTGAAAATCTACCTAAAGAAGCAAACTACGCTACGAGAAAATCTGCGACCAGTTGAATTCAGCCGTTACCAAATCGTCATTAATTGCTGCTCTAAATATAGTAGCAAAATACTCGGCTTTACTGGAGCCGGTAGTTTATGCTCTGCAAGCAAAAAGTAGGGATTTGATCACGTTGCAAGAACATCTTAACGTAATCCTTAACGTACTGAAGAAAAACCGTGAAGACACCGACCTAGTTACTGCTGAAATATTTAAAAAAGCACAAGATCTTGCAAAGGAATTGGAAATTGAAATTTCCGTCCCTCAGCTTTCCAACAGGCAAATACACAGGAACAATCCGCCATTAGACTGTGATAGTGCCTACTGGAAACGTTCTTTAATTTTACCATATTTAGATTCAATAATATTGTCGTTAAACATTCGATGTTCCCAAGAACATACCCCAGCTTTTGCCCTAACAAAACTACATCCTCTGTACATGCTCAATATGGATATCAGTCATGTGAAAGAAAATATACACAGTTTTATCAATTGGACGATATGACCGTGGAAATCTAACTATGGTATAACTTATGGAAAAATAAAAAGGTAACTGAGAACAAGTTAAAGGCACTCATGATTTTGATCACAATTGATGATGAGTGTCCATTGAGACTTAATTAACGAAAAACGGGAGCAATTTGATAAAAAGGTTTTAGACGATTTAGCTACAAATCCAAGAAGACTATTAATAAAATAAAAACTTTGCTTCTTATAGATGTAGAATGTGGTTATTAATAACTAATAAAAAGAAAAGAAAAACTATTGTGCTTTTTTTGTTGGTCTGCTCCCCCTCCCTAGTTCAGATTCTGGGTACGCCCATGAATAGGATGACATCACAAGTTCTACAATTTATGAGACTATTCTAGCACTTTCGTCGACTTAAATAAATAGCGCGTGATCCCCCTTATGAGGCAGTATTAAACATCAAATCTAGCGGGAAAAGAATTTGCTTACGACGGTGCATTGTACGTGTGGAAAATAAATATACCGATGCGTGTAAATAAATATGGTGCAAATAGTTCGTTAGTTAAGGTTAAGTGTTAATAAATACCTGTTTTTAAACAAATAATCGTTATAGTGTAGTGTGCATCTAGGACGGCAGAAAAAAATGCCAAAAAAGGTGTACATTTAATAGAGACTTGAAAAGGGAATATCCATTTATAAACAAAAGACAACCTCAGATAGTGACGTAAGGTGCTTAAAATGGTGTGACCAGTTTTCACTTACATATTGTGTAAATGCGGATATTGTTCAACACATATCGACACTTAAGTATAAGAAGGCAGATATTGCGGCTTCTATTAGTAGCAAAGTGTCGTCTTTTTTTCTTAAGTCGACGAAAGTGCTAGAATAGTCTCATAAATTGTAGAACTTGTGATGTCATCCTATTCATGGGCGTACCCAGAATCTGAACTAGGGAGGGGGGGCAGACCAACAAAAAAAGCTTGGACACGAAAAACAAAAGCTAACTGCGATTGAATCTACTGGGTCAAATGACAACACATAATTTTGAAATGAATTGCCTTTTTTTTATATCTCCAAGATCGTCTAGATATTTTACATTCAATGGAAAAATAAACAAATGAGTAACGCATCGCTCGCTATTTTGTTAACTATGTAGGAGAGACCAGGGTGGTTGTCACAATGTTTACATCTTGGCAACGCCGCAACATTCAGTTGCTTGTTGAATAACAAATTATTCTCGATTCTTCCAAGAGCGTGTGTATTTAGTATGGAAGTGGTCCCCGAAGAATTGATAATGAAAAAAATGGCTGGTTAGACTGGTTTAGTACGTTCCTAGAACGTCATCCTGTATTGTCCATTCGAAAACCTGGAGGCAACTAGTTTACCAAGGGTCCGTCGCTTTAATAAAACAAATGTAAACGCCTTATTTGGTAATTTAGCGTTAGTTATGAAGAAATATAAATTGAAGGCTCACGAAATTAGGAATATAGATGAAACTGGCGCTACAACTGTTCAAAAGCCTGACCGCGTTGTTGCCAGACGAGGATTCAAACAGGTTGGTTCGATAGTTTCAGCAGAGAGAGGAACTCTTGTTACCATAGCAAGTGCAGTGTCAGCTATAGGAAATTGCATACCTCCTTTCTTTATATTTCCACGTGTACATTTTAAACCGCATCTTCTAAATTCGGCCCCAACTGGTTCACAAGGATCAGCAAAACTTGCTGGACGCAAGAGTCACAAATTTTTTCACCTTCATGTAAAAAGGGCTTAATTTTGCCAAAACAAATGGTACTGTGATGCTTTCTTTTCACCCAAATTGCTTCTACAAACTTCAACCTCTCGACCGGTATTTGGCCCTTTTGAGAAATATGTCATTACTTCCTGTGATGCTTGGATTTTAAAAATAATGACTATATATTACATACCTTCAGTGGTCTCCATTTTTTATCCCCTTGCATTTACTGCTAAAAATGTCCAGTCTGGGTTTCGGGTGTCGGGTGTGTTTCCATAAAACAGACATTTTCACCGATGATGCATTTCTTGCGAGCTCTGTCATTGATTGGGCGGATCCAGGTATCTTAAACGAAGAAGCTAAGCTAGATCCAGGCATCTTAAATGAACAAGGCGCTAGACCAGATCCGGGCAGCTTAAACGAAGAAGCTAGGCCAGATACGGGCATCTTAAACGACGAAGACGCTAGGTAAGATCCGGGTATCTTAAACGAAGAAGAAACTCCAATCCTGACAAATAATACTCAGAAAATAAACAATACCATTCAAGAGAGCAAAACAATTTCGAAAACCACAATTACAAAACCTGTTCTTTTACTGAAAAGAACCGCAAGAATCCACGTCAAGAGTTAGGCATCCAAAACACCAAAATACATCTTAAAACTAATGACCCCAGCTACAGTGGTTTAGCACGGTAGCTTACTAGGAATGTAGTAACTCCAGAAAGTCTGAGACCTTATCCAAGGGCATCGGCAAGAAAAACGAATGGCGTTAGCCGTCGTAAACGAGAAAGTGCAATACTTACTGACAACCCAGTCAAAGACCAATTAGAGGAAGAAAGAAATACACGCCTGAACAAGAAAACCGAAAAAAGGGAAACAGTAAAAAGAGCCGTTTTTGATTCAGAAAAAAGAGAAGAAATCGAATTAAAAGTCAAGGCCACCTATTCGGATAGTGAAAGTGAAGAAGAATGCTTATGCTTAATTTGTCTTGAACCATTTTCCAGCAGCGTGCCGAATGAATAGTGGGCAAAACGCACATCCTGAGGTGATTGGCCCCACTGATGGGCAAGCAATTTACATTTGTCATAACTATGATAGCCAGTGATTTTAAAAACTATTTTATTTTTCCTAAACACTTTGTCTTCAATAAACACCTTTTGGATTAATATATGTTTCTAAAATAATTTTAGAACTTATTTATCATCTAAAATACAAGTGACAACCAACCCCAAGTGATGTGACATCCAGCCCCGGCAAGGGACTAATTGTCACATTTGTGTTTATTTTTTGAAAAATTCCAATTTTGCATTTTGAATTCATGTACAGCCTTGTAGATTTTAAATACTATTTCCAAAACATGAACCATGTTAGTGATGCACTAAGTGCATCCTTCTTCTTACTGAATGAATATTTGATAACCCTCAGACTCTTCGGGTGATGCGTACATGTCCTGTATTTCCTTTTAACATAAGTTAATTATTGATAGAATTTTTAACTGGAAAACACCAACCCGTAATATTTTAATAAATATTGATTATCATTGACACTGTAGTAACAATTAATGCCAGTAATTATTTCCTTATATCACCATGTTTATAATAACAAAATTTCTATATATTTATTTTAATCGAAATAAATCTAAAACATATTAAATGTAATATTTTTCCAAAATCACTAAATTACAAAAATATTGTGCAACAAACACGGTATAAAATTGCTTGTTCATTGCACACTCACTACGCTCGTGGTCAAATCCTCACATCTAGTGCAAAAACACGCTTATTTTGCAACTTGATATATAAATAGCTATTTTAATACAGTTCCGTTTAAATTGTGAATCAAAATGACGTAAAATTAAACAAGTTAATGCAAATGATCACTTGTTAAATATGAAAACCATGACCATATTAGTTTAACTAATAGGTACTTATTTACCAAATAATTAATTGAAAGTTTAATTTCGCATAAAATACTTTTATTAGCAAATCTGAAATTTAATTATTTTAACAAAGAATTACGTATAACTTTTTGGTAAAAGTTGGTTTTTCAAATATTCACAAGAAGTAAAGTTAAGTACTACTCGTATTTTACTTTTTGAGACATTATTTAACCCTACAGAAAACCTTCAATTTATTTTCATCAATTTGTTTAATAAGCTTAATGGTTTTAGAGATATTCACAAACTGTAAAGCCTTCTATAATATTTTAGCTACAATTCTAAATATAAAATTTCATTAACATATCCATTATGTATTTTTCAAGTTATCGTGGCTACACGCAAACACGCACACACACACGCACATACACACACACACACGCACGCACGCACGCACGCACGCACGCACAAGCACATGCACACGCACACGCACACGCACACGCACACGCACACGCACACGCCCACGCACACGCACACGCACTCACACACACACACACAGGCACTAGCACAGGCACATGCACAGACACACACATGCACAGGCACAGGCACAGGCACAGGCAAAGGCACAGACACAGACACAGACACAGACACAGGTACAGACGCAGGCACAGGCACAGGCACAGGCACAGACACAGGAACAGGCACAGGCAAATGCACAGGCACAGGCACATGCACATGCACAGGCACAGGCACAGGCACATGCACAGGCACAGGCACAGGCACAGGCACAGGCACAGGCACAGACACAGGCACAGAGACAGGTACAGGCACAGGCACAGACACAGGCACAGGCACAGGCACAGGCACAGGCACAGGCACAGGCACAGGCACAGGCACATGCACATGCACAAGAACAGGTACATGCACATGCACAGGCACAGACAGGAGTACAAGCGATGGCGCTATCGCGTACGTACACGGGTACGAGCTCGAGTGTAAATAAGAGTGAGATCACAAGCACAAGCACCAGAACGACCGCAACTGCGAGAGCTAGCATGGGGACTAGCACAAGCATGAGCATAAAACGCAAGCACACATGGGCAGAGATACAAAAAGATGCATAAGCACAAGCACAACCACAGACACAGGCACAGGTACATGCGCATGCACATGTACAGCCACACGCACAGGCACAGGTGTAGGTACAGGAACAGGAACATACACAAACGCAAGCAAGAACATGAGCACGGACACAGGCACTCTCACACAAATAATGTCCGAACCCACATGAGTCTCTGATAACCCTTTTTGTTACATGAAACCCACTATTTTTATAAAACTTCAGTTCTTTTACCACTAGTTTGTTAAATTCTTCTTTTATTGTCCCTAATTCCTCTGTTGTTCAGAACACTGGTAGTACATTGTGATGTTTTAAGTCAGCTAAATGGAGTGAGTTACGAGATTCCTTTGCAACCTTCCCATGGTGTGAATATTGTTTTAACTCGTCTACGCCTTCGGACACTGCTTTTTCAGTATCTAAAGTCATCCTTATGGGCATGGAGTTACACATTCCTAAAAAACAAAATCGTATAGGAGATTTTCGTTCTCAACCTTGGCCCAATAGGACCAATGCTGATGTAATATCTGTGAAAAATGAATCTTATGCCAAATGGAAGTCTAATAAAACGGCTGAGAGTCATCAAGACCACATTGGTGCTAGAAATACCTGTAAAAGTGTTATCACTAAAGCTAAAAAGTTTTTTGAACAAGGCAAATGCTATGAACTAGCTACATCCCGTTTGGACAGTCGTAGATTTTGACCCTCAACCTATGCCGTTAGCAAAAACATTCATTTCCCTCCATGACATCTTTTGACGGATTGCTGATTCTGTAGATAAAGCCAATCTTTTTATGAATTTATTTGCATCAAACTCGTGTCTTAATGATTCTGGAAAAGATGTGCCCATATTCAACGCGTCTTCGTATGCTATGAAACCATTTCATTTTCGATACAAACTCCTAGAATAAAATCTATCGTAGGTTTGATTCCAATTAAGCGACGAGCCGAGACGGAATCGCAGTTATTGTCATCCGAACTATATCTTCTGTGGAACTTCCTCCATCATCGAAGGTTACAAATGTTTAACGTATTTCCAAAGAAAGCGGCAGAATCAATACCTCAAACTACCCAACAATTGGCATTATTTCCATTTTGTGTAAAGTCATAGAAAAATCCATCAACCAGTAACTCCTTTCTTTTTTTGAATCTCACAAACTCTTTACTGCCCAACAATATGATTTTAGCCAGAGTTGTTCATATATGATCCAAGTTTATATTTATTAAAACAATTCGGTGAAACACTTGTCGTTGCTTTAGGTACCTCAAAAGTATTTGGTCAAGTTTAGCATAAGATTTTACTTGCCAAGCTCACTTCGTTTAGGTTAACTGACACTCTTATCATTGGGTTTCCAATTTCCTTCATAAAAGATGAATATGTATCGTAGTGATGGCTTCTTTTCAAAAGAAATTGTCATTAATGCGGGCGTGCCATAATGATCCCTAATAGCTCCTACACTTTTTCTGCTATGCATAAATGATCTTATTTCTTCAACGACTAACCCGATCGATTGCTTTGCTGGGATAGCACCCTTCGTTTGTAGTTCATCTCGGTCTACCCATAATAGTAACCCATCTTTTATCTGACATTCAGACATTAAAACTGAAATGGCCATTTCAATGAACATGGTGAATGGGGAAGTAATAATCTAGTTAAATTTAATGTTAACAAATTCAGTGTTGCCTTGTGTTCGCCAAAAAGGTAGATCATTTTCTGTTGTAAGTACTACTATTAGTATTACTCTGTTGGGAGTGATTGTATCTTCAAAGCTATCATGGTTGGTGATCTGTACGCTACTAAAGCAGCTGTTCGTAAAATAGACTTTTTGCATAGATTTACACAGTACTTCCCGATAACTCTTTCTGTTGTATAAGGCCCAAATTGGATATCATCTGGAATATAGTTTACAACTCTCGGTTGGTGCTCCCCAATACACACTCGATATCGTTGACCGTATTCAAAGAACAGCGATTCGGATTATGTATGATATACAGTTTCTTGAGCATAGAAGAATGATTTCAATTCTTTCTTTGTACTAGCGGTATTATAATGGCTATTATGGTGCTGTGCTGAATTACATTATTTGATACCATCTCGGCCCACCTTTGCTAGGAATACGTGGTTTAATCATTCATATCATCAATATGCAATATAAATCTACACTCTTCTACACGGCTTCTAAACTCTGGAACGATCTTCCTACTGCCTGTTGCCCTCTCACTTATGACATGAAAAAATTTAATACGCATCTTTGGGAAATTCAAACTCACCTAACGTATCTTCCTAAGTGTTGCTAAATGCTTTACCGCGTTAGCCTAAACTTAGCCTGTTCACATATCACAATTATCAAAAAAATAAATGAGTGATAATGCTTCGTCTTATGTTATTGCAATGCCGTGTATATTGCTTTTTAGAAAATAGCATATTGGTATTATTGGGATTAAATCGGTATTGACATACACGCATAAAGCAAAATCAGCGCCGAAACGTCCTAAACCGGTGCTCATTAATCTTAACGTGTGACCAGAGTGGATGTTACGATCAATATCGTTGAGCGAGGTGACCAGTCGCTATCGACAGATATGCCAATTTCCAAATTGGCATTGTGAGTGGAAAAAGAAACAGTGGACGGTACGATCAGCGAGGGTGAATAAGACCGTTATTATTAATGAAAAAGTTATGTTACTAATAATAAATAGTACCATAATTATTTAACTTTCACAAATAATTGCAAAACAAAAAAAAAACAAAAGGTTCTGTCACCTTCCCGTTTGGTTTTCACGGATAATTTTGTGCGGTATTTGAAAATTCTAGTAATTGTGATTAGCAACTGTTTCGCAAAGAAAATGATCAATAATTATTCAACTCTGAGGTACATACCCGTATAATTCTAATGAATTCGGCAGTCAAACTCTAATAAATAAAAAAAATTGTTTTCAAAAACCATAACAGAATTTTTATTTTTAAATTACTCTTATCGTGTTATTAATATTACAACCAAAACATTCGTCTACTCGTGTGACCTTCCGTTACGCAAAATGCAGTGTCTTGCAAAAACGTCTCTAGCATCAACAAAAACCAAAATTTTAAAATATTTAAAATCACGAAAGATGTTGTTAAAATACATCAAAAAATTATTAGTTATAAATAGGCAACTAAATGGGTTTTATCCAATGTTTGGGTCAATCGAATTGGACCAATGGTTATTTTTATTAAGCTTTAAACTCGAGTCTATAAACTTTCTGGGCCGACTGTATAAGCGATGCACCTAAAGTCAGCACAAACTAATGCAGCGCAATTGTTTGGAATCTGTACCATAAGTTGGTGCTAATCTGTTACCACAAAAAAAATGTTGTGAGGCTATCACAAAGAAAAAGGAATAACCATTTCCAAATAATGCCAATGTACAGGAGATTATATCGAATTAATTTCTGTGTCATGATTATGTGCTACTTTGCTACTCTAAACTGAAATTTGTTGCTCGTATTTTATAATATTGATGTAACTATAAAATGATTGGACCAAAAGTTAAAATGTGGAAACTAAACCAGATGTTGTAAATAAATTGTAAAATGTAAAAATTAAAAGTATAGGTTGTTTATTTAGTAAAATTGTTATCTTGAAATAAAATTTTAAATAGCTATTTATCAAAAGTATTAACATTAAATACCTGTTAAATTAATAACTTCTGAAAACCTTATTTAAAAAATCGAATGCAATACCCAGGAGAATCCTTGTCAATTTCTAATAATTGGAATAAAGCTTTTATTGTAACACCCCAAATGAATTTGATTTTTAAAATTTATTAAATTGAATAATCGTTTAAATATTCTTGAATTTTAATAATAATAAAAAATAAAAAACTAGTTTCAAAACAAATCGTTTAAAATAACTGAAGATATAACCATACACAAAATAATGCATATGTCCCAGTCGGTAGATTAACATAGGGTGGTTCATTCTTTTGATTTGCTTAATTACTTGCTAGATTACTTCCATTGAACATCAATATAAAAAAAAATTGCAATGTAACACTAATAAAATGATCTCGGACGCCAAGTTGTTTTTAATAATGCTCGGAATAACTAAACCGAGGTTGTTAACAATAAAAATTTTATTAAAAATGTAAAAAATAAAAAAATATACAGACTATGTTTATTTACAGTTAGAATGATAAGGTTAAATAAAATATATCTTAGAAATAGCCTTAAATTACTAAAAAATCATTAAACATTAAACACCTGTTACAAAATATAATACATCTTCTTGAGAACCCCTGGTATTATAAAAAATAATGCAGAAATGCAAACCACGGTGACGTAATCCTTGTGTCAATGTTGCGCAATATATTGCAATAACAATGCTTTTATGTTGTCAACCACACCCAAACTGGAATTTTATTTCTTATAAATTTGTCTTCTTCAAATTGAATAATCCGTTTAATGCATTTTCTTGATTTTTTCAAATAAAATCATAAAATGAAAGCGTACGCAACAGTAAAATTAAATGCGTACTTAAAATGTAATTAAAGTGTAAATCAAAGTAAAAATAAAAGAAAGAAAGTGCCTGAAAAGAGCAAATGTTTTAATTTTTAGTATTACGAGTTAAATTATCTTACCATCAAATCAATGGCACTTTCACAAAATGTAGGTGAAAACCCCAAAAATATGGCTTCTTACTCAACATAAGGTTCATTAAGTACTAAAATAGACGCCTAGAATATCAGGCGATGTAGTCGTGCGCGAAAAGATTTGCGCAAAGAATTAAGTCAAAGATAACGTATTGCGCGAAAATATTTGAGCAGAAAAATAATTTAAATAAGTGGTATAAACCATTAAGAAGTATATACCCTTATGAAGATATGCACTTAAGTTACACCAAAATGCAATATTATTGATTATTAACATAAATCATAATAATAAAAGTGACAAACAATAACAAAGATAAAATTGTATATTTAATAACTGAAGGTTTTACTATAATTAATCAAATGCTCGGATTATAAATTCTAATTCTGGTGCTAATTGCACCATCTGCATGAGTTAGCACTGCATCACAAGAGTTCCTTATTCTCCAAAATTAACAGCTTCGAAAAGTTGCCTACCTCAAGCATGATACATGCAAAATAATTAAAATTTGTGATTATATTTACAACTGAATGAACGAAGGACCTAAATTACGGTATATTTTAATACAACTCAAAATGGGTTGTTACAAAATCTCATAACAAGACGTGGTATCAGGATGCTTAGTATATTCTAATTTGGTGCTAATTTGGCACCACTATGTTACTGTAAATCAAAATTTGTCCTATTTTCCACAAAATTTGTTGACGAAAACCTTCTAATAAAGCATGGATACCACAGTGAATAATGTACTATAATTTGGTGCTAATTTTTAACTCTAAAGCGTTATTTGGTGGTCGTATTTTTTATAAAATTTTTAGGCTCAAACGTTATGGAAATCACGAAAACCTAATAACTAAGCATGGTATTAGGTGGTTGATATTCCGTAATTTGGTGCTATTTGGTGCAACTGTGTTACCCTAACATGAAATTTCTCGCTCTTACCTTAAATTTTGAGGATAAAATAGGAAACCCATGAAAACATTACAACAAATCATGGTATCAGAACGAGTCATATATTGTAATTTGGTGCTACTTTGGTGCTATTTGGTTATCCTAAAATAGTATTTGTTGCTCGTATTTTTTATAAAACTTTTGGGTTAAAATATCATTGAAATACCGAAACATTTCAGCGCAATAATTTTATAAAAAAAATGCAGCAACATATTTTGTTTTATGATTACCCAAAGGAATCAAATTAACACCAAATTATGACATATCAATCATTCTGGTACCAACAAATTCTATTTTAGGGTAACAATGGTTAATTGGTGAATACATTAGCCCGTTGATGACCCTGCCGGTCCCAAACCCGGATAAAAGAGGAGGGTTCCCCGGTAAGGCCAGCTACCTGCCGGGGGCAAAAAATCTATCACTCACAGATCTGAAGAGCAAGCCTTGGATACCGGACTGATTAAAACAGTGACGACCTACGCGCGAAAAAGGAAAATGAATAAATGGGAAAAGAAACAGAAACAACTGAGAATTGTATGCTGGAACGTTAAATCGCTAAATAAAAAAGATCTAGATGAACCAACACCAAATTGACATATGTGCCGTATCAGAGACCAAGAAAAAGGGAAAACGCACTGCACAACTTCAAAATTACATCATTTTCTGTAGCGGTAAAGGAAAAAACAACAGAGCGACGTCAGGAGTAGCATTGTTGGTCAACGAAAAACACAAAAACAATATAACCAACATCAATTACGTTAAGGCTAGAATATTAATAACAACACTTGAGGTAGAAAATGAGCTGTGCCACATAATATCAGTTTACGCACCAGATGCTGGCAAACCTGAACAAGAAGCCCAAATCTTTTTTGATCAACTCCAAATACCGAAAAGATAAACTAATCCTAATGGGAGATTTCAACGCAAAAATCGGCAACAACACAATCAAAGTAATAAATCAACGATACAACGAACCAACAATAAACGAACGGGGAGGAATGCTAATCGACTTATGCACAAACAACGAATTAAGGAGAATAACACATAAAGAACATCACAAAATTACTTTCGTAGGAAACAGAGATACAAAATCAATTATGGATTACATAATAACTAACAGAGTAATAACTCCCAACCAAATCTTGGACGTTAGAAGTCTCACATCAGCAAAAATTGGAAGTAACCACAACCTTACTGTATGCAAACTAAGAATGAACATATTACCATATAAAATAACAATAACAATTAAAAAGTACAACATAGAGGCATTTATGCATGATAGTAGTAGAAAAGACCTATACAAAAGAAGAATCCAACAGCCCATAGATAACAACGAAATTACAGATGAAAACAACATTGAAGAAATCTGGACAAAAATAAAAACAAATATATACAAAGCAGCAGAAGAGGCAATTGGGTCACGTACGGTCAACATAAACGCAAAGCTAAAATCAAAACCATGGTTCACCCAAGAAATAAAACAAATCAGAGCCAAAACAAGTATACCTACAGTACAAATCACACCCAACACCAGAAACACACACAAATTATAATACAATCAGGAACCAGGTAACCAACCGAGTTAGAGAGATCGAAAAAGAATATTGGGAAAAGTCCAGCACAGAAATGGAAAATGACATGTACGGAACGCAGAAAAATGAAAGGTTTAAACAGGGAAGTAAACGAAACAGTACAATTAAACAACATAAACCAAGAAGAATGGATCAACTAAACACACCATGAACAAATACACCAACCAAATGAAGAGAATGTTCCAATAATGCAACAAATAACAGAAACCAAACTGCAAATAAGAGACGTCGATAAGGCCATAAAGAAATTAAAAAATACGAAAAATCCAGGGGAGGATAACATAGTAAATGAATTAATTAAATACGGTGATAAAGCACTAGCCCAAAAACTAACGAAATTATTCTACAAAATACTAAAAACACCCAGCATCCCGGCCGACTGGAAAAAAAGGATAACTGTCCCAATATTTAGAAAGGGAAGTAAAAAAGATCCAGCTAACAACAGAGGAATAACGCTGCCCGACACAACAGGAAAACTATTTACAAAAATACTAGCTGAAAAAATAAATGAAACAAATCAGCTAGTGGAGGAACAACAGGGCTTCCGAAAAAATCGATCCATGGTGGACGCAGTAGATAACAAAAAAGGCTTTAGACACCCGCGTATATATGCTTCATAGATTTGACGAAGGCATTCGACCAAGTACAGGTGTGTCACGTTTTAAAAATAATGTGAGAAGAAAACTTAGCCCCTAACTACATAAAAATAATCGAAGAACTTAACAACACAACAACCCAGTTAAAAATAAAAGATAGACTCACAAAAGAAATACAAACACACACAGGAATAAGACAAGGAGATAGCCTTAGCCCTCTATTATTTAACTTTATTATGAATGAAATAATACAAGCAATTAAGGGAACAAACGAATCCGAAAATGACTTACAACGATTACTCTACGAATTTAATCAGCAAACAGAGTACTTTAACATCATCATCTCGACTGCCAAAACAAAATACATGACAATCTCAAAAGAGCCACTACGATGTAAACTAGTAGCAAAAGACCAACCGACAGAACAAATTACAAGCTTCAATTACTTAGGAGTAAGAATATGCAGCTACGGAGACTTAACATGGGACGTACAGAACCAAACAAATAAAGCCTTAAGAGTAGCGGGATGCCTTAAGAACACGATATGGAAAAACTAAAGTATGTCTGTGGAATGCAAAAGCAGAATTTATAAAGCATGCATAAGACCAATCATCACATATGCAGCCGAGACTAGAGTGGATACAATTAGGCTGCAATGTGAAGTGGAAGATATAGGAAGATGGATAAAAAAGAAGACTATGGAATGAGCACATAGACAGAATGCCAGATGGAAGGGTAGTAAAAATAGCAAGAAACGAAATCTCAAAGGGGAGAAGACCAACAGCAAGACCCCTGAAGAGATGGCGCGATAGTTGGCAATCAACGTCACAAGAACCATCATGAAATGGTCGAACATACAAACAAGCAAAATGCTAAACTAAAGGGTTTTCCAATAAGAGGTGTTATTTTGATATTCAAAGAAAAATGGAATTTTTTGAGATAATTGATCGGATGTTTATTTCATTATAAAGAGGAAGGTATGCCGTTAATAATGGAAAACAATATCAGCCAAATGGCTACCACGATCACGCTTACAGGACCATATCCTTTTCATGAAATTTTCCATAACCAAATCGCAAAGTGGCTGCCCTATGTCACCGATAGCCTCACGAATTCCATCTTTGAGGTCTTGAATTGACGCTGGGCTGTTGGCGTAGACCTTATCTTTCACGTGGCCCCAAAGGAAGAAGTCGCAAGGTGTTAAATCATAAGATCTCGGTGGCCAATTGTGATCACCTCTTCGAGAGATAACACGGTTCGAAAACTTTTCCCGTAAAAGATCAATGGTTTCGTTGCTTGTGTGGCACGTAGCGCCGTCCTGTTGAAAGTAAACGTTGTCCAGATCAATACCATCCAATTCCGGCCATAAAAAATCATTAATCATCTCTCGATAGCGCAATCCATTCACCGTAACTGTTGCTCCAGCCTCATTTTCGAAAAAGTAAGGTCCAATGACCCCGCCAGACCATAAACCGCACCAGTCACACGTTGAGGATGGAGAGGCTTTTCAACAATAACTCTTGGGTTTTCCGAGCCCCAGATGCGACAATTTTGCCTGTTGACGTACCCACCGAGGTGGAAATGGGCCTCATCAGTCAAGATGATTTTTCGATGGAATTCCGGATCATTTTCATGCATTTCAACGACCCAATCAGCAAAGACACGACGTTGTTGATGATCGGCCGGCTTGAGTTCTTGTGTTAACTGAACTTTATAAGCCTTAAGACCCAAGTCTTTATGCAAAATACGGTGTAATGACGTTTGTGGAATACCCAATTCCAAAGAACGACGAGGAATGGACAAACCTGGGTTCTTGAGCGACGTGCACGGGTTTTATTCTTCACATCATTAACTTGTCCCAACAGTTCGAATTTGTTCACCAATTTCTGTATTGCGGTCCGACAAGGTGCTTCACGACGACCCAAAAATGTTTTAGTTTTACGAACCGTCTCTGCCAAATTTTCACCATTTTTATAGTGAATTTTAATAATTTCAATGCGTTGTTGAAGCGTGTATCGTTCCATTTTTGTTAATCGCGTAGTTTTTACTTGTCAAATGTCAATAAATGACAGCTTCAAAAGTGACATCTACCGAAATAGCGGGCTCTTATTGGAAAACCCTTTATAATTATATCATTTATTTTTATACCATTCTTTTTATAAGGTTTCCATGATTACCATAACTTTTTAGCCTAAAAATGCGACTATCAAATGCAATTTTGAAGTCGCACCAAATTAGTACCAAATTTTGGTGTATCAATCATAGTGATACCGTGCTTTGTTATAATTTTAGCCCAGGAATTCTAGAAAAATACAAGCAAAAGATTTATTTTGGGTTAACCAAATAGCACCAAATTATAGTATATTAATCATTCTGATATCATGATCTGTTGTAAGGTTTTCATGACTTCATGACCTCGTAGCCCAAAAAATTTAAGAATACCAGCAACAAATTTCTTTTCAGGATAACAAAGGTGCACAAAAACCACTAAATTATGGTACATGAATCATACTGATACCATGATTTGCAATAAGGTTCTTTCCATAATGTCCTAGTCCAAAAATTTTATGGAAAATACGAGCAACAAATTTTGTTTCAGGGTAATAAAGTAGCATCGAATTAACACAAAGGCATAATACACTACCTTTCAAATGAAATGCACCACTTAGAAATAATAATTTTGGCAAAATAATGTTTCAGTATCATATAGAAAACGATGGAAGTTTCAATGAAAAAGAACAAGTCATTATGTACTTTGCACCACTGTTAACATCAATTATCAACAATTTTTATTTATACATTTTAAGAAATCTAGTCGCTTAGTGTCAATTTTTTGCTGTTTAACTGACACATTTATTCTGAAAAAATGCCCAAGTTTCGGATTTTAACAGGGGTAGAATTATCGGCATGAAAGAAGCAGGTTAGTCATTTCGAGAAATAGGCAGAAGACTTAATCGAGACCACACCACGGTGGCCCGCATTTGGTCTTCTTGGTCTGAAGAAGGCATTCAACGACCTCGTTCCAGTGGAAGACCACAACGTAGTACCAATGATCGCGAAGAACGACTTCTTAGGCGGATGGCCACAAAAGATCGGTTTCAGTCAACAAGGTCTGTTGCGGTGAACTGGACAGGAGCTATTGGTCGTCACCTATCAATATCCACAATCTACAGGAGAATTAAGTCTTTTGGCTTACATTCGTATCGTCCGTACCGCCGACCCCAGTTAACTCAAGAGCATAAGACTGCTAGATTGGCATGGTGTCAAGAGCGGCGGGACTGGGGCCTTCAATGGAATAACATCGTCTTCAACGACGAATCGCGTTTTTGTTTGTGGCGAAACGTCGAGGAGAACGTCAAAATTTAGAGTTTGTTGAAAGACGACCCACATGATCAAACCTGGAGTCATGGTTTGGGGCGCCATACGTGTTGGTGGAAGATCTCCTCTTGATAAAGTTTTGGAGCCAGTGGTAGTACCGTTAATGCAGACGTTTACAAATGATACTTTGCAACAAGATAATGCTAGACCACATACCGCACGTGTTACAAAAAGGTTTCTGGATCAAGTGCAGCTACCAGTATTGCCGTGGCCTGCGCGATTGCCAGATGTATGGGACATGATGGGTCGAAGACTAAGGCAACTACCAAGCCCCCAAACAACTTGGATTAATTACGACACCATCTCCAGGTAGCCTAGGATGAGATGCCTCAGGAGGATATAGACCATCTCATAGAAAGCATACCTCGGAGAGTGAACGCCTGCATTGCAGTGCGTGGCGATGCTACACACTATTAACATTTTCTTGTTAATTGTTAATATTTTGCCTTCAAAATTTCATCATATTATACATGTTAATAGA
>JARFJB010001511.1:292500-377500 GCA_036346205.1 Vesta saturnalis
TTATACTTTATACTTTATATTATCTTTATACTTTATACTTTATACTTTATACTTTATACTTTATACTTTATAACTTTTATTACTTTATACTTTATACTTTATACTTTATACTTTATACTTTATATCTTTATACTACTTTATACTTTATACTTTATACTTTATACTTTATACTTTATAACTTTATACTTTTTTATACTTTATACTTTATACTTTATACTTTTATCTTTATACTTTATACTTTATACTTTATACTTTTATAACTTTATACTTTATACTTTATACTTTATACTTTATACTTTATACTTTATAACTTTTTAATACTTTATACTTTATTATTTATACTTTATACTTTATACTTTATATTATATACTTTATACTTTTATACTTTATACTTTATACTTTATACTTTATACTTTATCTTATCATCTTTATACTTGTATACTTTAATACTTTATACTTTATACTTTATACTTTATACTTTTATACTTTATACTTTATAATTTTATACTTTTTATACTTTATATTTATATTTTCTTTATATTTTTTTATATTTAATTTATACTTTTAATTTATATTTATATTTTATACTTTATATTTATTTTATACTTTATATTTATACTTTATACTTTATACTTTATACTTTATACTTTATACTTTATATATATATTTATATTTTATATATTTATATTTATATTTATATATTATATATATATATATACTTTATATTTTATACTGACATTTAATACTTTTTTTGCTATGGTAACCAATATTTTTTTAAACCCTTGGTTAACTTAATATAATACTTTATAAATTAATATACCCTTCTTTATATTTTCTATTTTATTTAAAAATATTATAAAAATAAAGCAACTTTGCTGTCTAACTTTATGTTAAGCATTTTTTTGATAGGCGTAAAAAATTTTTTTATGGTAACAAATTAGCACCAATTAGCCCCGATTTATGATGTAGGTTACAAACATTTATCATCTTGTAACTTTAATTTGTTATAAACCCTTGTGCTCAGGTTGACTTTTAGAAGAGGTTATAACCTGGTGGATAGGTATCTAAACTTCTAAAGGAAATTAGGAATATGTGTTTGAGGAGACAGAATGTCGGTCTTTCAATAGAGAATTCCTAGATCCTTCAGCCATACTTATGGAATTTTATCCTACACAACATTTTTTTTATATTCTTAACCTTAAAATACACAAAGTTTGTCTAAAGTCTATTGTCATACTTAACCCATTATACATCAATCAAAGAATTTTGATGTGTGCAAATTATCGTATCAATGAAAATGGTTCTTACAGCCTATAAAAGTACAAATTCATTGAATGATAAAAGTGCGTTTTTTCTATCATTCATCTATAAAAAATTCAATTTAAAAATAACTTTCACCCCCCAATTGAATCAATTACATTAACTTTTAATCAAGGTAAGCGCGTAAAATTAGTAGGGGCAGTAATAATGAAAATTGCTCAAACACAATGGCATGTGTTTATAAAATGGTGGTTTGATAAATAATTCTCTATTTGCATAATTAATATTAACGGTCTTTCAAGTATACCATACGTCGTTCCGTTTGTTGTATGGTCGTTATCTCAATTGTGAACTACACCATTTGTTGATGAAACCTGCTGTCGATCGCTGACAATCTGCGTTAAAAAATACATACATATGGCATGCTTACATCACCAATCGATTTTAATAATGAAGGAATCTTTAAACTATCATCTGTTCAGATAAGAATGTTGAACACCCCCAAATACAAGTGATAAAGTGTAGATAATAAAAGCAGTTTATGTTAACAAACTGTTAAGATTCTGCCAAACTATCCATATGACACAAACAGAACGCAGCAGCTGTGAGGAGGTCCAGATGAAGCGTCTCTCTCCCAACAATATTAACACTATGACGAATACTAAACTGATCCAAAACGGTAGTAATACTTAATTAAGAGCGCCCTAATTGGGAGTTTCCTGCCAAGTGTTGTCGTCAGACGCATACAATAGGTCACAATTAGTCATTTCAATCCTTCAAACTCGTTAAAAAATTAAATTATTTTTCTTAATCTTAAATTATGTAACAGTTCGGTAAGTTTTCGTTCCCTTAAAGACACCTGGACGTCCGGAAGAAACAGGTGCCATCTGGAAATCCCGGAATTGTGCTTTATAACCCTAAAAACACCTGACAAAGATGTTACCAACCATGAATCCTGAGATTCTACGTAAGATTATAGGTGTGTGTGTAAAAGCAGATTTTTAGTAATTCTCAAGAAAGGCCGGAACTAAATTAATTCAAAAGCTAAAGATACCAAGCATGAAGAAGTCAATATTGTAACGAATCAACCAGCTGTCCTATGAGAACCTACTTTTATCATATTTTCTTATCTTGTGAGAAAACTGAGGTTAATATGAAATACATAAGGTTAAACGTTAACAACTCATAAATTTTAGAAAATACGTCTATAAAATATAATATATACATATTGATTCTGATAAGGAAAATGAATTGTGCCTTTATCTTTATATTAAATTCCTTATTATATATTTTGATCACTTTCTTTATCTTTTGTTAATAAAGATACCGTTACTGGCGTTACTTGTTTATTGTTTTTATAGAACCATCGAATACGGTACTGAGTACTGTAGGTGGTTGGAATTTTAATTATGAAATATGTTTAGGGTATTATACTGTTATTGAGAATATCCTACGCTTCCTTCTTCCTATCCTTACTTTGGTCCTTTTTACGTGGCAAACTCCTAGTTCAACATGAAAATTAAGGCTTTCGCGGTTTATGCTCATAACTTTGGGTAGGTATATATTTAACCTTCCGTCGGGCGCAATGCAAATCCTAACACGATCGGGCGCAATTCATCTAACAGATTAATGTATACAATTAATGGAATTTTTTAGTGTAGCTAAAGAAAAACGTTTCAAACTTAACTTTTCACTTATATTTGCGTTTATTTATGCTTTCAGATAACGTTTTAATATTTCTTTGCAGTTTTCATTTACAAATTTGAACAAATCATCAAATTGTTCCAAAAAAAAAAACTTTTCTCAAAAACATAACTCAAAATTCACTTTAGCTTTATAAAACAAGTCCACATAATCATTAAAATCAAAAAATGAAAAGTTATTCATGAGCTAGGTTGAGACACTATAAAAGCTGAATCATAACATTTTTCATACATCATCTTGGCATGCTCCAAACATTACATTTCAGACATTTATATTTTTTCATTTGACGACATTTGGAACACCTCTTTCTCTGTCCGTCGTGGCATGCAGGTGCAGGCATATCCTGATGTTATGAGGTAGGCTGGAACTCACGTAGTTCGTTTTGCAATTGAATAGGCATTCCCCTTGTTTGGAGTTGTTACAAACACAGCTCGTTGCATAGATCTTTTAAACAACCTCGCCTTATGCAGGTGTTTGAATCGGGATTGTTATTGAAGACATATTATCACTTCTGAATTAATACCTGCTATACCTAGTGATGCAACGAAAGCCACCATTGGCCATCTTCGTACATTTCTAGCGCACAATTTGTCAACTACATCGACTCCAGATTTGGTGGTGTTATAATCCAAAATCATTTGTGGTTTTCGTGTGACTGCATCAACTTGGTCGTCATCGTGCATGCTTGAAATTAGAAGCACATTTCTCCCTTTTTTTGGCACAAATGACACAAGTGAGCAGTTCTTTGTAAAACCGAAATGACTACTATTTGCAGCCCTAGATTTTATGTTCACAAATTTAGGAGAGCTGGCGTTTGTTTTTCGCAAGGTTAACAATGACAACTTTTTGCTTTGAGAGCCTGCACTAATTCGTAACTCCATAAAATAAGATGAATTTCCACCAAGTCTGCAGGGTTCCGCAGGCCAAACTTTTGAGCAGGAGGTTCTTTTGATGTTGAAGCCATTGGGGTAGTAGACTGCTTTGATAAAGAAGTCATTCCTTTCAGAAAAATAAAAATAAAATAATCCATTTTAACGGGCAATAATCTGACAGTTATTATTTGTATCTCACAGTAAATAAAGGTCAATATCACTAAATTAGGGACTAGAATTTGTTTCACATGCTATTTTAGGTTTAAAAAAAGAAATATAAAAAAAAGTGAAGATTCGAAAATCAAAAATACTTACACGATCGGGCGCAATTCATCTGAGAGATTAATGCCCCCTCACGACACTCAGCGAAGTACTGGAGAAAAACCGAAAACGATCTTTTGTAAGCAAGACAGGAAGACTAGGAGACTCACCATTCTCCGATCTCTCTGATTGGTGCAAAAAAAACTCGTGACTTCATCTCACAGATTAGTTGCGCTCGACGGAAGGTTAAATAAAAAGAAGTTTACTTGATAAAAAATGTTAATGTCTAAAGCACGTCACAGAATATCAGAGAATAATAAATCATGTTATTCGTGAAATAGTGTCGTTTTTTTGCATGGGAGCGGCAAACAGAAATTATCGGGCTAGTTTAAACGAAGATGCTGTAAATGTCCCAGTTGCAAAATATTGTATTAAATACAGGCGATTAAGGTAAATAGCAAACAAAACGACGACCCCTTAAAATTCGACTTAATCATGTAGATCAGACAGCTCATAGACGTGCGATTGAGATTTCAGTGTATTAAAAATTGTAGATTAATTATCAAACAATTGATAGAGGTGATAGTATTAAACATTTATTTTAGATATGGTCATTTCAAAATGCTGATGTTTTAATTAATGTGAAATAATTATAAATGTAAAATATTTATATTTTTTGGATTTTAAATTATACAATCTAAACGTTTCGGTAACACATACAGTTATCTTCGTCAGTAGTAATATCTATTAAAATTGTTAAAGATGTTGAAACAATTTTGTCAAAGTAGAAAAATTAAAAAATAATTATGTGTGATAATGGTGAAAGTTTACATTTAGTTTACATTAATTTTTTTACATTTAATATTGTCATAAAGGTAGATTTTGAAAACAAATGCGATATGTAATTAACAATCAGTAGTAGTAGGAGGGCAGCATGGGACAAAATGGAGTTAATTAAAATGTGAGGCTAGGAATGGTGCCGGCTTATTTTTGGGGGCGTTTTTCAACCCCTTGGCTGAATTTTAGCCCTAATTAAGGTCCTTTTAGCAATATTAAGAGCCTTTTGGTCTAATTATGTTGGATGCCCTAGGTGTGGTCTAGTGGCCATTTTGGCTGGGTTAAGATGAAGGCCCTTATGGCTTCATTAATGTGGGGTTAAGACAAGGCCACACCCATTCCTTTTACCTGATTGGTTGTACGTGCGACCGCTCCTCTGGCTTCTGATTGGTCCATAGCCCTACTACTCAGCAGTTGGCTCTGATTGGAGGACTACATCTCTGCATTCTGATTGGTTATAACGGGAAATTTGAATTTGCATTCTAATACGGGGACATTGTTTTTAACTATGAGCCATAATCAAAACCCGCAATGATTTTAATTATGAGCTGTAATTAAATTGTATCATCATAACCCTTTTAATTATGAGTCATAATCAAGACCGTCGGCCATTTTGTTTTGGCGGGTAATTTGTATTCTACTAAGGAGGCCCTGATGCTAACTTGTAAGACAGGTGTGGGGCTGTGCAACTTGCTCTCAGGACTTTGCCCTTTGACAAAAAAAAATTTGAATCTGTTTGTGGCGCCATCTAGCGGTATATTTTACAAGTACATACAGGTCCCTGTAATGGTTATTGCGGTAAATTTGAAGTAAGGAGTCTAACACTAAGTTTTAAGGTACGACACATGCATCTTTTTTTTATGATTGTGGACCTGAACAGGCTAAATTAGGCTTATCGTGCTAAAGCACTCAGCAACACTTAGGAGGATGGATAGAGGGATAATGAATTGCCAATAGATGCCTATGAACAGCTACCTTAAATTTTCTCATATCATAAGTGACAGGAACTAGGGAGATCATTCCAGAGTTTAGAAGCCGTGTAGAAAAATGTGGATTGCGCCCGTTTGGTACGACAAGTGGAGATTTGTACTGCATACTGATGATGTGAATGAGCGAACCGAGTGTTTCTCGCAAAGATACCCGGAGATGGTATCAAAGAATATAAATCAGCAGCACAATAGCCGTTGTAATAACGATAATACAAAGAAAGAACTGAAACCATCCTTCTATGGTCAAGGGACTGTATGTGAGTAGTTAAGGACGGGTCATTTATAAGCCTAATCGCTCTCTTTTGAATACGATCAACGATATCGAGAGCGTAACGGGGAGCACTAACCCAGAGGTGAGAATTATATTCCAGATGAGGCCGAATTTGGGCCTTATACAGCAGAAGGAGCTGTCGAGAGGCAAAGTACTGCTTAGATCTGTACAAAAAGCCTATTTTACGAGCAGCTGTTTTGGTAGCTGACAGAACATGGTCAACCCATGAGAGATTTGAAGATACAGTCATACCCAACAGAGTAATAGAGTCTGAAAACTTAAGAACAGAGCCATTCCCACTTACAACAGGAAATGATCGATCTTTTTTGGCGGACATAAGGCAACACTGAGTTTTGTTAGCATTAGATTTAACTAGATTTGCCATTTCAGCTTTAATTTCTTGATTTGACATAAAAGGTGGATTATCACTATGAGTAGACTGAGATGAACAACAGTGAAGAGTGCTATCGTCAGCAAAGCAATGGATGGGGTTAGTTGTTGAAGAAATAAGGTCATTTATGTACAGCAGAAAAAGTGTAGGCGCTATAACGGATCCCTGTGGTACGCCCGCGTTAATGCTAACTTCTTTTGAAAAAAAGCCATCGACTACGACACGTATTCGTCTTTTATCAAGGAAACTAGAAACCCAGTTGATGAGCGTATCATTTAACCCAAACGAGGTGAGATTGGCAAGTAAACACTTATGCCAAACTTGGTTAAATGCCTTTGAGATATCTAAAGCGACTACAACTGTTTCACAGAACTGCTCTACTGTATTGTTCCAAACTTGGGTCACATATGAAAGAAGATCGCCTGTTGAACGACTTTGCCTAAACCCATATTGGTGGTCACTAAGGAGTTTGTTAGTTTCAAGGAACGTGAGAAGTTGCTGATTGATGGCTTTTTCCATGATATTAGACAAAATGGAAGTGATGGCAATTGGTCGGTAGTTTGAGGATCGGTCTTATCACCTTTTTGGGAATAGGTTGAACATTTGCTAACTTCCATGATGAAGGAATTCCCAGAAGACATAGAGATCGTATAGAGCTTAGATAGGACTGGTACTAGTTCGGGGAACATTTCTTTAAGACAATAGCTGGGATACCTGTCTGGGCCAGTCGCCTTATTGAGATCAAGCCTACTGATGATCGATTCAAGAGCTTGTACCGAAAATGAATTGGTTTCATAGCGTATGAAGAAGAGTTGACTAGGGCACATCTTTTCCAGAATCATTGAGACACGAGTTTGATGCAAACAAATCCACAAAAACATTGGCTTTGTCTACAGAATCAGCAACTACCGATCCGTCAATAGATGTCAGGGGAAATGAAGATGTTCCAAAGTTTTTACTAATGGCTTTTGCTAAAGACCAAAATTTACGACTAGCCTAAAGGAGATGTAGCTAGTTCATTGCATTTTCGTTGTTCGAACAACTTTTTAGTTTTAGTGATTTCACTTTTGCAGATATTTCTAGCACCAACGTATTCTACATGACTGTCGACCGATTTATTAGATTTCCATTTAATGTAAATTTATTTTTAAAGATATTGCATCAGAACAAGCCTTATTGAACCAGGGTTGGGAACGTGAATGACCTATACGGTACTGTTTTTTGGGAATGTATAACTCTATTCCCATGAGGATGACTTCAGATACTGAAAGAGCGATGTCCGAAGAAGAGAACGACTTAAAACAATATTCACGCCATGGAAAGGTTCCAAAGGAATCCCGTAAATCACTCCATCGAGCTGACTTAAAACACCACAAGGTTCTATCGGTTTTGCGAACAGCAGTGGAATTAGGTACAGTAGAAATGATTTCTATTAGACAATGGTCAGAAAGACCTAAAGGCGAAAGAACGGAAGTTTTATAAACAAGAGGGTTTGATGTAAGAAAGACATCTAAAAGATGTGGAGTATGGTTAGGGTTATCAAGGATTCTTGTGGGTTCAGAAATCATTTGTGTGAGATCACATGAAATAGCAAATGTCTCTGCACTATAACAAGCAGGATTTGTAGTAGATGAAAACTGACGCCAATTAGAGTTATGAACATTGAAATCGCCTACAATTGAGATATCGCAAGATGGAAACTGAGACATGAGATAGTCAACTTTCATACTAAGCTAATCGAAGAAGTCTTGAAAGTTACTGTCATTAGGAATGTTTAAACCAAATCACGTCAAAATTTTTATTTTCTAAGGAAAAACCCTCTTGCAACCAATTCTGTTCTTAATGTAAGCACATACGCCTCCTTTATATCGAAAGTTAGAGTGAAGGTGGTATTGAGGAAATTGAAAGTCGGGTGACTCGGAGCTTTCAGAGGAGACTTGTGTTTTAGATAGAAACAAAATATTAGGTTGTAATTGTTCAAGATGTTGGTGAATAGCATTAAGATTAGACCTGATACCGCGGATGTTGCAGTTGTGAATAAGAAAGTTGATACTTTCGATGACGAAGGTCGCTTGGGCCCTGCCCTCCCGGACATCCGAATGGAGCAGGATTTTACGTCCGGAATTTATTACCCTAGAAACCACAGCCATCTTATTTTTTTATTTGGGACTTTTAATCCGATAGGAAGACAGTGAGGAAGAGAAGGAAGAATAAGGATGAGAATAGATTAAGGATGATGGAAAAGGTAACTGGCAGCCCTTACCGAGCTCAGAAAATCGGAGACCCAATATTAAGGAGCCCATAGTAAGGGTGGTGGTACCTCCCCGCCTGGCATGGAGTATACATGGCTACCACCTGTATACATGCCTACCCCCTGTGTCTCAAACCACTGTTACGTCGAATATATTTTGGTTTTAATTATGAGTATACAATGTATAGCAATCGTTTAGTTTTAATTAAGAGTCATAATTAAACCTCGCTTTCGTTCAATTCAATCACTGTCAAATTAATCTCATGTGCAACGAAACAAGAATTTTATTAAACCTATAACACATAACAAAGTAATTTCGTAATACCGTTTGCTACATAAATATTGAATTGGTTTTTTCCCTGCTGCTTCTACCCTCGGCCATTTTGTTATAATTAGATTGTATCACCATAACCCTATTAATTATGAGTCATAGTCAAGACCTTCGGCCATTTTGTTTTGGCGGGAAATTTGGATTTGTATTCTAATAGGGGGGGCTGGGCCTTCGTACATTGTCGGAACACACTTGGCGGAAAATTTGAATTTGCATTCTAATAGGAGGACCTACTGCTAACTTGTAAGAGGTGTAGGGGCTCGCAACTTGCTGTCGGGGCATCACCCCCTTGTCTCTGAATTTGTATTTAAGTCTTTACAGGTTATGGAGGGTAGTTTGGATATGTATCCTAATAAAGGGGCCTTAATGTCAACTTGTAAGACAGATACATGGTTTCGCAACTTGCTCTCTGGGCTTCGCCCCCTTGGCTTTGACTTTGTATTTAAATCTCTGCAGGTGATGGGGGAAAATTTGAATTTGTATTCTAATAAGGGGCCCTGATGCTAATTTGTAAGACAGGTGTAGATCTTCGCAGCTTGCTCTCTGGGCTTCGCCCCCATGTCATGGCCTACGGACCTCAAAATTTGAATTTGTTAGTGGCACCATCTAGTAGTGTATGGACTAATGATTGTTTTCTGTAAAAGTGGCTCCACTTAGCTGTATATTTTAAAACTGGATACAGATCACTGTAATGCTTATGGGGGTGAAATTTGAAATAAGAGACCCTAGTTCTAACTTGCGAGGTCGGTATAATACGTCTACACCAGCTTTGGGGGCTTAGTGCACTGTTACGCACCACGTATTATGGTTTTAATTATGAGTCATAATTAAATTTATAAATAAAAATAGATGGCTTTAATCATCTATTATAAATAATACTAATTTGAGATTACCAAAGCAGTCAGCCTCGATCAAATCAAACAAATCAATTAAGGAAATCAACCTCAAACAAATCACTCTAGCTCAAATAAAACAATCAGATCAAACACAATCAATCAAAGTAATAACCAAACCAGTCAAATCAATCAACCTCAATCAAATCAAACAAGAAGCTGAGCTAACAATTCTTCATAACATTCAGGTAACGATTCTCCTACTGTATATACCTAGCTACTATGAGCGACCACTTACTTTATAGATAAGGCTAACCAACAGTGAGAGCTGGTACTCTCCGTAAACGTGACGGCACCGACATGGGAAAACAGTCGATCATCAGCAAATAAGTCTCAATCAATTCACTCTCAATCAATTAAGTCATAACTTACAGTTTGCAAAAATCAGTTTACAATTAAAAAATACTGGTTTGACTTAACTTACAGCGTGCTAAAACCAACCACAATACATGAGATAGCCATCAGCGTTACTGTCAATATACGAGCGTCGAATTAGCTTGTAACACTGTTGCCGGTTTTTGCATACGTGTTAAAAATACGATTCACAGCTAAATTAGTTAAAATACCTATACAATAACAAATATATAACCAAACTCGAAATCAGACCACTACATTATTTTACACACTAGGGATGTCTTGTCGGAAATACTTCTGACAAAAGGACCCTAGATTTATAAACAAGGTTGAACGCACTATTTCGTTTTTGAAAATGGTCAAATTCCCCTGGGCAAATAAACAAGCTGACCTCCATTTTCAATTTTGGTAACAATATGTGATTTAAAGCTAACACCGATTTCATTTCGTAAGGCAACTATAGGACTCTGTGATTTATTTTACCCAACGCTTGTCATAATCATTAGACCGTCATAATAATAATATCACTCAAATTCGTAAATACCTCTGACAAATAGGCCTTAGATTTACAAATAAGCTTGAATGCACTATTTAGTTTTCGAAAACGGCCAAACACACCGTGGTAAATAAACACGCTGACTTTCATTTACAATTTTTATAACACACAAACCTTTTGAAACTAACATCGATTTCATTTCGTAAGATAGCTATAGGATGCTGTTTCATTTTAACCACGCTCATCATTATCATTAGACAACCATAATAACAATAATATCCCACAAAATAACGTGCCGAGTTTTGCATTCAG
This sequence comes from Vesta saturnalis, assembly GCA_036346205.1. Taxonomy (NCBI): domain Eukaryota; kingdom Metazoa; phylum Arthropoda; class Insecta; order Coleoptera; family Lampyridae; genus Vesta; species Vesta saturnalis. The sequence goes on from JARFJB010001511.1 coordinate 303,723, forward strand.
TGATAAAAATACGTTTTACAGTTAAATCGGTAAAAATACCCATACAACAGCAAATATAACTAAACTTTAAATCAGGCCTCTAGCAATTAAATAAAGTAAATAAAATAAGGGGCAAGGGTTAAAATAAAGAACGATCACTTACCATGGCTGTTGGCGATAAACGTATTGGAAGAACGCCTTGGCAGGGCAAACATCTGCTTACAATCACAACACATTTCAGTTTAGGCGTCTCGTTTATAACTTAGAGCCTTCCAGCCATCATTAATATAAAGTAATTATTTTCTGATTTCACCAGTTATATAACCTTTCACTATTCAAATACATCTAAAACCTTAATTAGCTAATTACGCGAAAGTTGGACTGCCTATGAAAATGGAAATATGATGTTCACGTTCTTTGCGCGTGTGTTTACACTTGTTTTTAGAAGGAAACTTGTTTGTGACATCATCTAGTGGTGTATTTGTAAATTAGCGCGTGTTTTTTGTAATGGAAGTTGATCGTGGCTTTACCTAGTAGTGTATTTTTAAAGCACATGTGCGACGCCGTCTAGTGACGTATTTTTACACTAGCGAATGTTTTCTGTAAGAGAAGCTGATCGTGCCCGTCTCACGCGTCTCTCCAGCCCCCCCCCCCCCCTCTCGCTCTCTCTATCTGTAATCACACGCGCAAAGAACGTGAACATCATATTTCCATTTTCATGGTTCAGGACGATATCTACAAAGTAAGTGGTCGTTCATAGGAGCTAGGTATATACAGTGGGAGAATCGTTACATGAAGGTTATGAAGAATTGTTAGCTCAGATTCTTGTTTGATTTAATTGAGGTTGATTGATTTGACTAATTTGGTTAATTACTTTGACTGATTGTGTTTGATCTGATTGATTGCTTTAATCTAGAGTGATTTGTTTGAGATTGATTTGGTTAATTGATTTGTTTGATTTGATCCAGGCTGATTGCTTTAGTAATCTCAAATTAGTATTACTTATGATAAATGATTAAAACCATTTAGCTCTTTATTTATAAATTTAATTATGACTCATATTTAAAACAATAGTAACTGGTGCGTAACAGTAGACTAAGCCCTCAGAACTGGTGTAGACGTATTATACCGACCTCACAATTCAGAACTGGGGTCTCTTATTTTAAATTTCACCCCATAACCTGTAGAGACTTAAATACAAATTCATAGCCGAGAGGGCGAATCCCCGAGAGCAAGTTGCGAAGTCCTGTATCTGTCTTACAAGTTGGCATTAGGGCCCCTTATTAGGATATATATTCACACTAACCTCCATAACCTGTAGAGACTTAAATACAAATTCAGAGACAAGGGGACGAAGCCCCGAAAGCAAGTTGCGAACCCCTACACCTGCAAGTTAGCATTAGGTCCCCTTACTAGAATACAAATTCAAATTTCGGGCCAAAACAAAATGGACGGGGTCTTGACTATGATTCATAATTAAAAGGGTTATGATGATACAATCTAATTATAGCAAAATCGCCGAGGGTAGGGGCAGCAGCGAAAACAACAAATTTAATATTCAAGTAGAAAACGGTATTTTAAAATTACTGTATTATGTGTCATTGGTTTAATAAACTTCTTGTTTCGTTGTACATGAAATTAAATTGATAGGGATTGAATTGAACGACAGCGAGACTTAATTATGACTCACAATTAAAACAGAACGATTGTGATATACTGTGACTCATAATTAAAACCACAAAATATTGTACGTAACAGTGGGTTGAGACCCGATTCGGAAGAGCTGACATCTTGTCATACGCTGTTCCTCTTTAATTACATGATCAACGCACTGTTTCCATTTTCCTGCATTTACATTGTCTATGGCTTGCGTTAAAATCTGTCGCACTTCACTTAATTTAAAAGTCGTATTGTTACGACCTACTTCACTTTTTATTTGAGCCCAAACTAACTCTATGGGGTTGATTTCTCAGTGATGTGGTGGTAATCTACGTACGGTAATCTCGCGAGAAGTTGTTCAACAACATATTTAACAAATTGTTGCTTATGCTGATTTGCTATAGTTAAAATCTCTCGTTTGAGCATAGTTTCTTCAAATTGTACCTGTTTTGATGTAACCATTTGGCAATGTCTCCTTTTTTCTATACAGTTGTTGGTAAACGTTCGACTTGCCTAGAATGGTAACTTGAATTATCCAGAACAATTACAGCTCCCCGTGGATTGTTTGCTATCAGTTGTTCAAAATATTCTTCAAAAACATCCCGTGTGTGCTTGGACTCAAATACAAGTAAATCATTTTTTAAGAATCCATTAGCGCTACCTATATGTGTAATAATTAGTCGTCGACCTTTGCCCGATGGTGGATTTATTCCAGTTGACCAACCCTATCGTACTGCTTGATGGCGTAACATTTTTATCTTGCCATTTTTTTACGGGATGGCCTTCGTTCAACCAAATCTCATGGAGATGAAAGATTTCCAGTCCTTGAGTACGAAACTTCTTCATTTTAAAAAGGTATTTGCGTCTCCAAGAAACGATTTGGAGATTATCAGTTAGATTTAATTTTCGATTCACTTTTTCCCACGAAAATTTAAGTTCCTGTAGTGTCGACCGAGACAATTCTGGTCCATCAACGTCTTCTTTTAGTACTGCTACTATTTTGTTGAGGGCAAGAATTCCTTTATTGAAGTAGAAGAAATGGAATTTTCTTCACTTAAACTGTATAAATCTGTATACTTGTAACAAACTCTTGACGTTGTTAATCCAATTTACGTTTATTTAGGCAACTTAACATGCATTGCGTGCAGCGTGTGTTGCATACCATAGTTGCATAAAAACATGCATTTAATTATTGTAAAAATAAAATCGTACGCATATTGTTTGCACATTTGATTCACATGTTCATGCGCAAAGACTATTTTAGCGACTCTCTTTTGGTGATATTTTTAAGGTGGATGAAGCGCATCCATCCATTGCTGTTAAATTTTTTAATAAGTGTTGTATAATTTGAATGGTAAGTTATTTAAAACTATTATATAAAGCTTGAGACGTTTGCTTTTTTACACACTTTTATTTACTTCTACTTTACGTTTTACTTTATTTTATTTATCCGCATAATTATTTAACTAATTGCATTTTACCGTTAGTTACTTTACGATATAATTAATTTCAACCAATAACCTTTGTTACTATGAAGTGGAATTTTAATATTCATTAAACCAGCAAAAAAAAATTTATACATTTGGGGAATTTTAATGCATCCGAATCCAGTTTTAATTCAACTCCCATGTAAAATTTACGCAACGAAATTTTCCAAGCGCTGATTCAGCAAGCCGCCATTTCGGAACCTACAGGAGTACAGTGTAATCAAAATAAGGTATTTTATTTCTATTAATAATTCCATAAATTAGTTTTACTTAAGTTAAATAATCGTTACTAACACTAGCTTTAAGATGTTCTTCTTTGTGATCAAAATTTTGGTAGTAAAATCGTTACTAACATTAGCTCTATGATATTCTCGTTTATAATCAAAATTAAGGTAGTAAATAAAGCTTATTAGTGTCAATTTTTTTTAACTTTATTGTATTCATGGTTTACGTGTTTTTCCATAAAACGAGTTGGTGCCCTTTTATTTAGTAATTAATTTATAAAGCGAACCTTTTTTTTAAGCAACATCTGATAATATTTATGAACCCCGACTGAGCAAAAGGCACAAAACCTACTGGGTACAGCTAAAATTGTAGCTTAGGTCTGGGTGTTGACTTCCCCACTCCCGTCATATTAGAATATATTTCTACTACGATATCTACACTATTTATCGATAATTGCACCTTAATGCACCCCCCATTACGTGAGTCATATTTCTACTTTGCATATAATTAGATAATAGTGTAATGAGTACTTTCTAAACTTGTGCAAATGTTATTGGAATTTCGATGATCCTCGCTATTCTGTACAATAATGTTTTCAGTAATGATTTGTAGTTTGCATTAAAACAATATTAAGCAATTTGTAGGTAACTAACAAAGATAGAGCTGTCGCTTCATTGAAATGCTAAATTGATTACCTAAATTTAAAAGAAAAACATGATAATGACGTCACAAACGGTTTCTCTGCTGAAACTTGAATGCACGTTAACAAACATTTTTGATTTGATAAAAAAAAACTTGCGGATTATTTAGACAAAGACTTAGATATTAAATGACTAATGTTTGTCTTTTTGTATGAATTTTTTTATACGAACATAAGAAACTGAAAAGTCACATATTTTACAGACCTTATAGTATGTGCCTTTAATACGTACGCCACTGTCGCTGTCAAGATGATTTCTTACTCTCTGATATTATAGGACGTTATAACACACTTATAAAACATATGCACTTCAGACATGTTTTGTACCATGCGGTTATGCAGACTTGCGAAAACATCAACCTAAACCACATTTACTACCATAGGGTTTAGGCGTCCTGGATTCATATCGGAGAAGATGTGTAGGTGGGAGGCATGTGTACTCCATCCCTCCTGGAAAGATACTACCACCCTCACCATGGACTTCTTAATATTTGTTCTCCAATTTTGGGCTCATAAGGCCACCCTTTCCTTATTCTTAATCCATTCTCATCCTGTTCTTCCTCTCGCCCTCACTGTAATATTCCTATCGGATTGATAGTCCAAACTTTACAAAAAGAGGGCTGAGGTCTCTAGAATAAAAAGTATCGAACATAAAGACCTGTCCCGTTCAGATATCCAAGTGCACAGAACTTAAGCGACCTCAATCATCCAAAATACTCACCTTATGATCCATTATCCGATATCAAGTCTAATCTTAATGCTATTTAACAACCCCTTGAACAATATTATAACCTGACTTTACTTGTTTCGATCAGAAACACAAATTTCCTCTGGAAAGTTTAATTTGTCCGAATTGCAGTTTTTCCAACATAATCATCTCTCTTCTAGCTTTGGATGTAAAGGAGGAGTGTGTGCCTCAACAAGTTTTCTTCTTTGGGGAACAAAAATTCGACGTGATTTGGTTCAAACATTTTGATCTGAAATTTGTGAAAATATACTGTTGGACCTATAGATCTCCCAATGACAGTAACTTTCTTCAAGACTCCTTTGATTACCTAAGTAATTTTAGTGATCTTTGTCCCAATTTCTATATTCCACTATCTCAAATCTTTCAATATTCATAAATTCATAACTGTAATTGGCTTAAATTTTTACCAACCACTAACTCGCCTGGTCATAGTGCAGAAACATTTTCCATTTCATGTGATTCCCTACAAATATTTTCGAACCGAAGTAAAATGGGATATTTGAGTCATCTGGCTTAAAACGTTTTTTGATTTTAAATAATGTCTATAGTGCTCCTATGTTTTTTTTGTATTATCTAGATATTGACACAAACCTGCATGCAAGCTTTAGCCTGTCTAGGTATTGGCATTCCGGAATGATATTACCACTGCAGATGAATAGAATAGAAAAGTTTGTTATACATAATTCAAAAACGTACATTGTGGTAGGTATAACGTCAAGAAACACAACAAAAAATGGATTAAGCCTTAGAAATACGGATGTCCCTTTCTGCTCTGTCAAAGGAAAAAAACAGTCAAAAGAAGTCTATACTTCTTCGTCCGATGACCATCCATAAACTGTAGCAAATGATAATTCATCATTAGCTTTGCCGTTAGGTTCCTTGGAAAGGAATAAAGGAATGGCCTCTCTCTCTCTCATGAAGGGTTTGGACGTTAACTTCCGGATTAGTCACATTCTTGTTATGACTGGATCGGAATTAAGGAGTAACCTGATTAAAATTTCTGGCGGTACATTCGAATGTGCTTCTTTCGTCCTTCTGCAGCTTCTCCCGATAAGTGAAAAATCGGTAAGAGAGCTTTATCGATGGCTTCAGATTCAAAAATTCTGTGCAAAGTTGGCGTCATAGGATGCCATGGGTAGAGCTGAATGTGCAATTCCACAGTATTCTTGGCTTAAACAGAAAAATTTCTACTAGTATTCTCGTCGTTTGTGTTTCCAAAATTTGCTTTTGGAACGTCTGCAATCAGGTCCATTTTCATTCTAAAATCTTGTTGAATTACAAGCTTTCTTTGCTTAACTGCTGCTTTATCATTTTCAACCCATAGTTGTCATTTTTTTAGGTAACTAGATGTAGAATTGGTTCCAAAAAAACAGTTTCTAGCATGTAGAATGGCCAATTCAAAATCAAGACCCACTTGATTAACTGCTCCCTTTTTTCAAGGCAATTAAAATCCTTGAAAGGACAGACATAATATCTCATTGTAGATGTTGTGCTAGTGACAATATTAGTGAATAAGTTTTTTCCCCTAATTTGACTTCGGTGTTTTGTAAATCTTTTGTGGTGTTTTTGACGCAACTTATGTCCTCATTTGTCACATCTGCAGATTCCTTGATAAATCGTATCCTAATAGGGCGACAATAACGTGGTGAATAAAGAGGTGGATTCGGCAGTATATGGATAGTATCTTATGAACATCAGAAAAAGGAGTAAAACATTAAATAAAATAAGAAAAACATTAGTTAGGTATACTAATCTACTTGTGACACCCATTGAAACAGTCCAAACAGTAGCGCGGATTTTCGTTAAAATTGCCGTAATATGTGGTTACTTTTGGCACTTTATTTTTGGGAATAAATCCTTTGGGTTTTTTTTTCGTAACATCCTTTATAACTTTATGGGCAATGCTTTCTTTTTTTTTTCAGTACATTAAGCTCCCTTTGTTTCGAATTTTGACGTAGATGGCATATTGATCTCTTCATCTGGGAACATGAGGCTTTCTACGATGCTTTCTTTGAAATCAGTGATAGATATGGATTGGTCATTTATAGATTTATATAGAAAATGGGCGTTAACCAAGGCAGTACCAAAGATCAGTTCAATCGCTATTTTCCTGTACCACTTCACCGTTTTTCTTAGTGCGTTGTTGTAGCTTGCCATTTGATCCGATATGTCGATTGAACTTTTAGCCTTGTTGTATTCCATCATAGCTGTTGGTTTCTTTATATCGCCAGTGCACCTATGTACAATAACAGTTTGATCTGCATGCTTTGTTGAAAACATGAGAACATCTCTCTTGTCTTTCCATTTCAAAATACAAATACCACGATTATTTTCTTTAGCAGCAATTTCTCCAGACTTGAGCTTTTTATTTGTTACTTCCTTCGGGTTGCCTCTTCGATTTGACCTTAGAGTCCCCAGAAGATGTATTTTTTCATATAGTAACTTGTTCGCCAGCTCTAAGCTGGTATAATAATTGTTTGTCACAACTGTATGTCCGGAGTCCAAAAGTTTCTGGGAAAATGTCATAAAGATATTAGTCGGAACAGAAATTTCTGCATCTCGGTGTTTGCCACAGCATAATTTTATATTCCACGTATAACCGTTATCAGAACAAAGTTTGAATAATTTAACTCCATATTTATGGGTTTTATTTGGAATGTACTGTTTCATAATAAGCCTTCCTCGAAATGGAATAAAACTTTCATCTATGCAGAATTCTCGCGAGGGAATGTATACCCTTTGGAATTTTTCGATCAATAAATTCATGAACGGCTCAATTTTAAATCCACAATCACCCTTAGGACACATATCGTTGTCTGTGAAATGCCAGATATTTAGAAGAAGTTCGAAACGATTTCGACTCATAACTTGTCTAACTACGCTATTTTCATATAGGCGTTTGCGTTTACTCCAATATGTTTCTAGTTTAGGTAGTTTGACTAACCCCATGTAACCTACTGTACCCAGAAACTTTTTCATTTCCCTACGTTTGTTGGTGTCCAAGAATGGAGACGGCTCTTTTTCGCAATATCATCGGCATCCATAAGCTTCTGTGTCGCATAAAGATTCGTTTGGTCTGTCATAATCTGTAGGATTTCATCATCCACAAGAAATGAAAATAAATCACTGGGACATGAGCCTATTAGTGCGGCTGTAATTTCTGGGTTGACACCAGTATTTTCAGGGTTGAATATAAATTTTTGATGATTTCCCACCGGATTACGCCATTCGATGTTGTACGCGTCTACAGTTATTTGTTCGTTTTCGTCACTATCACGAACGTCTGGAAGAATACCTGGTATTTGCTGAATATTTCCCTCCACCTCATGCTCTGGAGTTACGAGAGTCGCTTCTTGGATTGGGTGTACTTCAATAGATTCATTTGAACCTCCTTGAAGTAATTCGGCGGGTATTTTTTGTACATTCATTTCGTGTTACGAATCACTTTCTGTCTCGGTTTCTCTCAATTGGTATGTTGCATCTTCTATAGCAGGGCTGTCCAACTGCAAGTGCTCCAAGGGCCGCTTAAAAAAAAAATGCGTTTTGGAGGGCCGCATTACAAAATACTTCGTATGCAACTTTAGTTTTAATAGGTATGGTATATAAAGAAAAAACGCGTTTGTATTATTATTTTAATTTATTCAAAAAAATATCTACTTACAAAAAAAAATTAGTGAGAAATTTGAGGATGTTGATTTTCACTAACTGATGCATCAATATTAACTTCAATATTTGTTGTTGATAAGCGAAGCAACTGAGTAAGTGACTTATCAGAGAGGGAACATCTATATTTTGACTTTATAAATTTCATATTGGAAAAGCTGCTTTCGCAAAGATACCTGCTTTCCAGCATTGAGTCCAGTGTAAGCCCTAAGTTTCGCAAGTTGGGATATCGTTCTTCTGGCAGCAACTTGAAAAAGTCCAATCCAGTTTCAGTTCTTCCTTGGTAAAAAGGATCTGCTTGCAAGTCACACAATTCCAGTTGAAGTTCTGCTCTGCTTACATTCTCAACTGAAATTGTAAGGGGCTGGGCAAAAACTAAAATCTCTCTTTCTATTTGTTTAAAATCGCTAAATGGTTTATCAAATTCTTCTGCAACTGTGTCAATGTATTTTATGTGAGGTAAATTTGAAACTTCCTCAAAATCCTTTATTTCTTTACGACTTCTTCTTAAATCCATTTGTGTCCAAATAAGTTGGCAATATTCTGCTGTTTTCCTTGTAGCTTCAAATTCAATCCGTTAAGGTGAGCTGTCAGGTCTGTTAAAAATGCAAGGTCTGCTAAAAATTGTGCATCTACCATTTGATTTTCCAGTTCCGTAGTGTTGGACTGGACTTCATCTTTAAGGAAAATAGGAATCTCCTTGCGTAGAGCGAAGAATCGTTGCAAACAATTTCCGGCGCTTAACCAACGAATATCGGTGTGAAGTAACAAATCAACATATGTAGCATCTATTTCGGCTAAAAAATCACGAAACTTTCTGTGGGTCAAAGCACGATTGCCCCTCTAATAATATTAGTTATTTTAACAACCACTTTCATGACATTCATTTGACGTAAGGATTTTCCACATAGGACCTCTTGGTGAATAATACAATGTATCACAGGACAGTTGAAGTTATTTTGTTTCAAGAGTCCTGCAAATCCAATTTCAGTTCCTATCATAGCTCTTTCTCCATCAGTAACAATACAGGAACATTTACCGAATCCCCCGTAGTCTGATACCACCTTATTTACAGCTTCAAATATCTGTACCCTTGGTTGTACCATGGATGATGAATAGATCAGCAACCCTCTGCTACACTGAAGTCGTTTTGAATAGTTCGGATAAAATTACAAGCTGAGCTAATGTTGATCAGATCATTTTCCAATTGTTCAGTTCGAAATGTTTACCATCCTTGATTTCACAATTTTTAATTAGCACTTCATCACTAAAGGTTTCTTCGCTCTGACAATTTCAACGTTACTCGTAAGAAGACACTGCGCTTGTTATCAGTGTCAGATTTTTAAAAATGTTGTTTGTTATTTGAGTTTTTCTTATAATCCGTAATGATAGCCTTTCTTGACTCTGTATATTGATGAAATGTTTTCTCGTGTAACGTAGTGTAATGTCTTTTCATATTATATTCTTTGGGAACCGATAGTACTTGCATACAAATAATGCACTGAAATTTATTATTGTTGTTTGTGATTAAATAGTCTGATTCCCAACGGACATTATAAACTCGATGTTCGTTCGTTATTTTTCTTTTCTGCGAAGACATATTTCACCGAGTATTTCACTTAAAAAGGCTTTAGAATTGGTGCATACTACACAGTAGAACAATTATTAACTAACTCTGTTCGTCCCGCTGGAAAGGAAAGGTCACGTATTTCATGCTTCCCATATTGAGTGACTGATCGGTCCGATTTCAACAATCATGGATTCCTCATCTGCATTACTTATTATTTGTATTATGATGTTATGTACAGATAGGATTAAGGAACGGAGTTAGGTTCTGAGAAATACCCCAGCATTACGTAGCAGCCGCACATGTGTGCATATACGCAGACCATGCCTCATGTATGAGGAAACATGAAAAAACTGATCAAGAGATAAACAATCGAACCCATTACCTCGAAATAATTCAATGTGTCCACCTACTTCCAGTCGTGCCCTTTGCTCTATATATAGCGCGTGGCTTCCCGAATATTCGAGAGTGACCGAGTAAGATCGGTACGATTTCAGTAACTTCTGCGACCTTCTATCCGTCGCCAGTGGCGTACACGTTATTTTATTTGTATTTATGATTAATGTAACAATTGTGCATTTCGTATTTGAAAGTAACTTATACATTGAAAGACGGCGTATCACATGAACGTCTGAACCGCGGCCCGGCCCGTAGCAGCACTGTTCTATAGAATCAGAAGAACAGTGATAAGGATATTCAACTGAACTCGAAGACGAATCTAAAAACAATAAATTTTATACTACAGCACGAAAAGAATAATTCAATATTCTTACCATCGCTAAAGTTCGATTTCCTACTCTTTTTTACAAGTGCTAGAATGCGTTTTGCACGCTGACTCATTGTAAAACAGGAAACGAGAAGATTTTACACACTGTAATACTTAACCTGCACGCTTCTACTAGCCACGTGCGACTACCGACTAATTTTCGTAGAAGAAAACAAGCCTGGCTGCGCGCGGCTACGTGCACAAATCAAGGGTAACGAGGACCGCTAGACGGACCGCTATGGCGCATGCGCAACATTGTTCTGCACACACCACGGCGGTCTCTAGGGACCGCCAGAAAAAAAATTTATAAAAGCCAAAAAATAAATGTTAAAAACAAAATTACAGGTATTTTTTTATTTTTAATTTTATTTGTAAACTCATAAACCAATACAAGACAAAATTACTACTTGGCCCAGGGGGCCTTTTTTCAACATTTTATCTGACGCTTAACGTGTTAAACATTTAGCAATATCTTTTGATATTACTAATTTAATTCATTATTAGAGCGTTTTTGGCAGATATTTGTAATAACGTTTTGCAGAATCTATAATTAACTTTATGTTCATGGAGTACAATAAATCAGTGCATATATTATGCAGAGATTATAAAATGTGCATTCCAAAGATCCTAATTAAATCCTATTAGCAAAGCGTGTAAACAGGATACAACAACGTCTAATACATGCCATAAATGCATAAACAATAAAAATTACTAACCACGATATCGCATTAACATGTTTTCTCTGGGCACTCATTTACTTTTCCATTACAAATTTTTACACTTAAACATGAATAATATTATACAATTTCATTCATTTAAGTGGTTTCTGTATTACCTATAGATAAACCCAACCAATAAAATCTCAGTTATATTAACGCTCACTAAAGCAATCACGCAGGTGTTCTAAACTTCCTATACCTTCTAATGGTGCGATTTATTCTCACGGTTAAAGTAAGGGGTAAAGCAGTCAACAATTGAATAATACATAATGAGAATGTTTATTAATACAAACTCTTCACTTTTTGTTGTTTGGAGTCAAAAATTTGTGTAATAAAAAAAAAAAATAGAATAGTTGTGATTCCCGAATTGGAATAATTTTGTTTCGGGATTATTGAAGGGGTGCACACGCGTGTGAACTAAGGGCTCGTGCAATTCACAACGTGGACACGTGCTCGCTCGTGCCGTTGATCTGCATCCGTTTCCGCAGCTGCACACACAAAATAAGAACAAAAATATCTTATTGTCACGCAAAATTTTCACAATTACATAAAACAATAATAGTGCGCCCCCCTAAATTAATGTATTGTTTAATCAAGGATGGTGGTGCACGAGCTGTTTCAAGTTTAAGCTAATATTTGTACTTGTATTATGCATTATTGGCGATGAGAAGGTTGTTATTAAAGTATATTTTGTAATTAGAGCATTAGTGTAATTATCAATTTTTCTTAAATGCAACTTTCGGTTTTAAAATATTCATCAAAATTCCTTCACATTTGAACAAATAGCTCGGAGTAATATCGAAAATTAATCATTAGGAATAGTGGTGTTCTTTTTCTTATTATACATTGTGTTCAATAGACGACTCTAAATATATTGACATTCGAAGTCAAAACGACGACTTATATTTATTTAGATTTCCGAATTTTAGAGTTGGGCAATTATGCCGACTAAGACCAAAACGCCGAACGGGATTTAGGAAATTCCTCTGAATTTCTAAAATGCGGATACAAAATTTTAAAAGTCCAAAACGCCGAAAGTGACCAAAACGCTGACGACCATTCCACCGAATGCACCTTTTCTGCCGAATTTTAGTATTTGACCATTATAATGTTAATGACAATATGGCCAAAATGCCGAATGACCAAAACGCCGAATTCCCAAAACGCCAATACCATTATTTTATGTGGACACTTCCGGTCCCAACAAAATTTTAAATTTTTTAAGCAATGACAATAACTTTTCCTTCAGGTGGTAAGGTTAAAGGTGGCGTTGGATATTATCTACGTCTCTTAATATTTTCCCTACTCACACTCAGAGCTGGGCCGGGTACTAGCAAATTGTACTCCAATACCGAGTGCAGGGTACTTCCAGTAAATGAGAAAAAAATACGGAATACCGAGTACTTTACTCATTGCACATCCCGTCGTGTGCAGTACTCCGACTATAAGTACTCGAATTTCAGGAGTATTTTTTGCAAGTAAGAATGCGAGGTACTGTATCTGGGAAATTATCCATTGTAGTGGCTTTCGCAAAAAAAGTTATTACTAAAACGACCAATACAAAAACCTGGAAAATATTTTCATGTTTCTGAAATGACCGCTAGGGGGCGTAACTGCAATCTTGAATCCAAAAAAATGATGTTTCTGTGAATTCTGCTGTATTAACCTAATAAAAAAATAACTGATCTTTGAAGTCGATGATAATCTAAACTTTTTTTGTTTGGCACTTTTTGACGTATCTATACAAATAAAGTGGTGGGGGGTATTCAAAGGTTTCCTTAAATCACCCCCCCCGTATCTTCGAAACGGCTAATCCGATTTTAACAAACTTGGGCGCGTTGAAAAGAGCTTTTCTTGGGCTACAAATGTTAAAATAATTGAAGTTTTGTTAGTTTCACATGTCGTCGCTAGAGGGCTTTGTTCGACATTCCGACAGAAATGGTTAATTTTCGCAAAAAAATTAAATGCATTGGTATGACTATGTTTCGACGGCAAACAATTGGAAGAACATAAGAAAATATTAACCGTGTACTGGGCTATATTTAAGAAAATCCTCATGTTAGCACAAGAGCATTATCCACTGAGTTGGGCATATCACTGACAACGGTTCAAAATATTTTGAAGGACCGTAGGTAAGTTCTAATGGCCATCAAAATATATAGGTATTCGTTTAAACTTTTTTTAATTACTTTAAGAATGCACCTATGTCATGACGTTTTGCATCAGGCCTTGAAAGAGGAAGATTTTGATCCAAGGTTAGACTATTGCCATTGGATTGCATGAATTTTTATTTCAAGTTCTTTGGATCGATGAAGCCACCTTTAGTAGTGACGGGAGAATCAATCTGCACAATATGCATTATTGGCCTACAGAAAATGCCCATTGGTTGCGTGACGTTCAGCGCCAAGGACGTTGGAGTTTAAATGTATGGTTTGGCATACTGGGAGGCAGAATTATTGGGCCATATTTTTTCGAGCAACCCCTAAATGGCAATGTATTTCTTGACTTTTTGGCCAATCAATTACCGTTGTCGTCGGAAGATGTGCCTCTGGAAACAAGGCAAAAATTGTTTTTGCAGTTGGTTGGTTGCCCAGCACATTTTGCTATTAATGTGCGAGAGCATATTAATGCAGTATTTCAACAGCGGTGGATTGGAAGTGGAAGTCTGTTTCCAAGGCCTCCGCGATCGCCAGACTTAACTTGCCTCAATTTTTATTTATGGGGGCGCTTAAAGAACATCGTGTTTCGGGCTCAATCTACTACTAGAGAAGATATGAAAAACCGAATTCGTAACGCAATACGTAACATACCGAGAGCCGAAATTGAAGCTGCAGTTTTTCTAGTCATGAGAGGCTTCAGCAATGCATAAAGCGTGATGGCCAGCATTTCGAGCATTTACGGGGGCATTAAAAACCTTCCTTCTTTAAATCGGTCCTTTTTAGGGCCACAACTTACATAATAGAAACAATTCCAGAAAAATATAGTTAAAAAAAATAATTTAAGGGATTTTCATATAAAGTTTTCTTTGCCCGATATTTTACGTTAGGAACAAGATATCGAGATGCGGTTTTCGCGAGCTTATTTAGGCGTCATTCAGCTACTTGTTCATGAAAAAAGGCATACCAATGCATTTAATTTTTTTGCGAAAATTAACAGTTTCTGTCGGAATGTCGAACAAAGCCCTCTAGCGACGACATGTAAAACTAACAAAACTTCAATTATTTTAACATTTGTAGCCTAAGAACAGCTCTTTTCAACGCGCCCAAATTTGTTAAAATCGGATTAGCCGGTTCGAAGATACGAGGGATGATTTTAAGAAACCTTTGAATACCCCCCACAACTTTATTTTTATAGATACGTCAAAAAGTGCCAAACAAAAAAAGTTCAGATTATCCTCGACTTCAAAGATCAGTTATCTTTTTATTAGGTTAATATAGCAGAATTCACAGAAACATCACTTTTTTAGATTCAAGATTGCAGTATCAAGTGTAGCATGTCAGAATTACTGAAAGGATAATGTACTTGTTGGGTTTTACTTCTAACAGCAGCTTATTTTATTAGTATCATCTATTGTGTTGCATTATAATTTTTATAATTTTGGCGAATGAGAACAACCGCTCGACAGGCGCAGAAGAAGGTAAGCAGGTATTGTACCTCAAGAACATTTTTTTGATGATGGGATAATTATTCAAGGACTCTTTTTCTCATCCAGAAATTTGTACAGTTCAAGTTCTATTTTGGACGTTTTCAGTGTTCAGTTTTCGGCAGCAGTTGGAGACTGTATTGGTGTAATTTTTTTGGATGACTATTTTGGTTCATTGGAATTAAAAAAATCATCATCTGTAGTCGTGTCGCTCGAACCTCCTGCATAGTCCGGTTCTTCGCCATTATCAAAGGTGGTTAGTTTCTCAACAGTGCCAATCACCATCTTCTTCAGAGCGTCCATAAAGATGTCTCTATTTCTGAGGACATTGTACCAACCCAATTTAAATTTGGGATGGACAATTGCAGATATTATAGCCTCTTTCGAAGACAATTAAGTATATCTGATAATATTCCTTCCAATCTCAGCATACACGTTTTTAAAATAAGCTCACCACATGGACTCATTTTTTTAAGCCTTAATTTCTTCCATTTATTAAATACCTAAAATAGATACATTCTTATGCTTGAAGAACATCGAGGGTTGCAGCGAGAGGTTTAAAAACCATGCAGTACTCCTCGAAACACTGCAACTCGGTTTCCTGAAAGTTTTTCATATTTTACCGTAGAAAAAGAGACTTTGGCTTTGCCTTTTCACTCATAATCTGCGAAACCGAATTGTAATAGGAATTCCATCTTGTTACACCCGGATATTGCAATGTTTGCCCTAATTGCATTGTTGCACCCAGAATTTGAGCTTTATACAGTAAAAGGAGTTGTTGCGATGTGAAGTACTGTTTAGATCTGTATAGAAAGCCCACTTTACGGGTAGCTGTTTTGCTGACAAAAGGTGGTCACAAGGCAACACTCCGTTTTGTCGGCGTTGAACGTGAGTAGATTATTCCTTCCCCATTCAAGGACACGTTCTAATTCACTGTTTATTGGGGCTACCATTTTCATCTTAACGTCCTGTATAGACTTATTGTTGTGGGAAAACAGAAGAAACTGCAATGTAGAGTGATGTCGTCTGCAAAGCAATGGATTGGGTTAGTTGTTAAGGAAATGAGGTCATTTATGTATAGCAGGAAAAGTGTGGGAGCTATGACTGAACCTCGAGGTACTCCCGCGTTAATAGTAGTTTCTTTCGAAAAGAAGCCATCGACGACAACGCGTATACGTCTTTTGTCAAGAAAGCTGAATATCCAATTGATGAGAATATCGGATAAGCCGAACGAAGTGAGCTTGGCAGTAGCCACTTGTGCCAAACCTGGTCAAGAGCTTTTGAAATATCTAAAACTACTACGACTGTTTCACTGGACCTCTCTAATGTGTTATTCCAAAGTTGGGTGCCATATGAAAGAAGATCAGCCGTAGAACGATTCTGTTTGAACCCATACTGGTGATCGTTTAATAGTTTATTGGACTCGAGGAACGAAAGTAGTTGGTGGTTGATGACTTTCTCCATGATTTTCGGCAGAATGGAAGTGATAGCTATTGGTCGATAGTTTGAGGGATCGCTTTTGTCGCCCTTTTTAGGAATAGGTTAGAACATTTGCCAACTTCCACGATGAGGGAAACTCTCCAGATAACATCGAGATCGAAAAGAGTTTGGACAGTACAGGTATTAGCTCGGGGTACCATTTTTAAGGACGATAGCTGGAATACCGTTGGGCCAGTCGCCTTGTTTGAGTCAAGTTTATTGATAATTGATTCTAGGAGCTTGTAACGAAAGTGGATTTGTTTAATAGCGTATGGGGTAGATTTGGGCGACGGCACAGTTTTACCAGAATCATTGAGACATAAATGTAATGCAAAGTAATCGACAAAGAGGTTGGCTTTTTCAGCAGTATCGGCTATTACAGCTCCGTCGCGATACGTCATGGGAGGAAAGGAAGATGTACTAAAGTTTTTACTGATGGCTTTAACCAATCACCAAAATTTATGACCACCCAAAGGACATGAGACTAATTCTTTGCATTTACGTTCTTCAAACATGTTTTTGGCCTTGGTGATGATGCTTTTGCAACTATTCCTTGTGGCAATATAGTTGGCGTGATTTTCGATAGATTTATTTGATTTCCATTTGATATAGAGTTTATGCTTTTTCGATGACGCATCAGGGTTGGGAACGGGCATGTTTGAAGAAGAGGACCATTTAAAGCAATACTCACGCCAGGGGAAAGTTGCAAAAAAACTCGCAGTTCGCTCTAGTTAGCTGATTTAGAACATCACTTATTTCTATGTTTTTCGAGTAACAGTGGGATTGGGTACAGAGGAAGTTATTTCGATTAGGCAGTGGTCTGATTGACCAAGTGGGGAAAGGACTCTTGTTTTATAGACAAGTGGGTTAGTTGTAAGGAATAGGTCGAGGAGATTGAAATATGGTTAGGGTTGTCAGGGATTCTGGTTGGTTCGGAAATGATTTGTGTTGGATCACAGGATCCAGCAAATGCTTCTGCAATATGACCTGCGAGATTAGTGGTACATGGAAATTGAAGTCAATTGGAGTTGTGCGCATTAAAATCCCCCAAAATTGAAATATCGCAAGATGGGAACTGTGATAAGAGGTAGTTTATTTTCAGACTAAAGTAATCAAAAAGGTAATCGTTGGGAGACCTATACAAACGACAGTAGAATTTCACAAATTGGGGTCCAGAATGTTTGAACCAAATCGCGTCAAATTTGTTGTTCTCCAAAGTGGACATCCTCTTACAACCTACGTTGTCCTTGGTATACGCACATACTCCGCCTTTAAGACGAAAGTTAGAGGAAATTGCAGGTAAGGCGAATCAGTGCTTCCAGGGGAGATTTGTGTTTCTGATAGAAACAGAATGTCCGGTTGCACTTGTTCAAAGTGTTGGTGAACAGCATTAAGATTCGACCTGATACCACGTATCTGGTAATGTAACGAATCCGAATGTTGGTCCTTTCGATGACCGAGGTCCCTTGGGTCGTACCCTCCCGGGCATCAGAATGGAGTATAATTTTATTCCTAGCAGATCTTGAATTTTTGCCCCCCCCCCCCAGAATCCTTGGGACGGATCGACGAATCGATGTGAGAGTGTGGGCGTCTCGCACTACTAACCTGGGGTATAGCGTTTGTTTTAGAACTCGTCATTTTAAGGGTTTAGCCGTTAAAACGCCACGTTTGGCTAATGCATGTTGGCGAGTACATATGGAATAAAGGAGAAAATGACCGGCAGCCCTTACTGAGCTCAGGAAATTAGAGCACCAATATTATAAGGAGCCCATAGTAAAGGTGGTGGCATTGCACCGGGCGGCATGGGGTATACATGCCTTCCACCTGTGAAGTTGTAGAATATTAGAGCTGAAAAGGTAACATTAATTAGTTTACATGGCAACATACAAGAAAAAAATTGACCCATAATTAAATTCAGGCGCAATTTGTTTTTAATTATGAGTCATAATTAAATTTTGTAGGCTAACTTGTTTTGGTGGCCATCTTTGTTTTGTCGGGAAATTTGAATTTTATTCTAATAAGTGGGTACCTCATGCCATCTTATAAGACAGGTTTAAGTCTCCAGAGATTGTTCTAGGGTTTTCGTCCCCTTGCGGGGAAATTTGAAATAGTATTCTAATATGGGGTCCTCATGCTACCCCATAATTGTCTTATGAGTTAGTATGAGGGCTCCTTTACTAGCATACAATTTCAAATTTTCGAGCAAAAGCAAAAAATGGGCTCCAAGATGGCCGACAAAACAAGTGAGCTCACAGAGTTTGATTAGGACTCAGAATTAAAAGCAGAGTGACTGTGGAATTTTGGGGGAGCAAGTTCCGATGTCTTATATCTGTCTTATGAGATAGTATGAGCGCCCACTTATTAGAATACAATTTCAAATTTCCCGCCAAAACAAAATGGACGAGGGTTTTGATTATGACTCATAACATCAAAATTTGAAATGAAGGTCAACTTGTTTACCTTTTGCGTAATTAGATAATTAGTGTTCCCTCCTGTAGCTATAGATTGAATAGTGAAAGATAAAAGGACCTTGAAAATGTAATTACTGTGACTTGCTTTTCCCGCTTAAAACCTGTCTGCAGAATTTGATTATGCCTAAGGATTACAGGGACCTGCATTCAATCTCTATTACAGAAAACATTAACTAGTTTTAAAAATATACCGTTAGATGGGCACAAACAGTCAAATCTACTTTTAAAAATGTACTACTAGCTAGAGTCCCGATTATAGAAAACATTCATTAGCTTTAAAAATACACCGGTTGCAAACGTCACAAACAATCATGGGCCTGGCAAGGGGCGAAGACCCGACAAGGGTTGAAGACCATAGAATAAGTTCAGGAAACATACACCTGGCTTATGAGATATTATGGCACCCTTATTAGAATATAATTTCAATTCTCCCGCCAATTACAAAAATGACCGACAAAACCGTTACTATTTCGAATTTCTCGCCAAGGGGACCATAACAGAGGGCTAAGACACGCGATCAAGTGTCTTATGAGATAGCACGAGGACCCCTTATTAGAATACTATTGCAAATTTCCCCGTCAAGGAGACGAAGACCGGACAATGGGCAAAGATCCTAGAACAATTTCCGTCTTAAACCTGTCTTATGAGATAGTATATAATTAAAAACAAAATGGCGCCAGGATTTAATTATGGCTCAATTAAAAGCAAAATGGCGGAAGATGCTGCTGATACATGAGATGTAATCTTAAAAATAGAGTGGTAGAAGAGTTTGACATTTCATTGTTTAGAAGGAAGTTCAGAAAGTACGAAAAAGATTGCGCGACCTTCAGATAAGGTACAATATGCTAACATCTACAATTTACGAGACTATTTTAGCACTTTTGTTGGCTTAAATAAATAGCGCGCGAACCCGCTTATAAAGCAGTATTTAGTATCAAGCCCAGTGCGAAAAGAACTTGCTTACGATGGTGTCTTGTTCGTGTAGAAAATAAACATGGTGTAAATAGTTCGTTAGTTATAGTGTGGCATGTATCTAGGACGGTAGAAAATCAGTAAATGCCAAAAACAAAGTGTACATTTAACACAAATTTGCAAAGTGAATATCCATTTATTAAAAAGACAACCTCAGGTAGTGATGTAAAGTACGTAAAATGTTGTGAACAGTTTCATTTGCACATAATGGAATGGCGAATATTGTTCAACACATCAATATTTATGCATAAAAGGTAAATACAAATAATTCTAGTAGTAAAAAAGTGTCGTCTTTTTTTCGTAAGGATACATTTGGAAACGAAGAACAAAATAGCTACGATTGTATGTACAACGTGTCCACAATCAATCATTTTGTTCCATAGATTGCACTAGTAAGCTAATAAAAAGTATCCAAAAGTTTTCATGTTTTAGAACCAAATCTGAAAGTGTGTGTAACATTTTACAAAATGATCTTGGAAGGGTCAATTTTGTAGCAATCTATACCGATTGTTCAAATCATAGGAGCCTAAAAATTTGTCTATACTCGTAAGACAATGGCATTCAAGTAAAACTTTTGGCAGTTCAAGCTTTTCCAGGTGTAACTTCAGATATTATATCCGAATACATTATTAAAATGGTTGACAAATACGAATTAACAACAAAAGTAATGGCAATGTGCGCTGACAACACAGATTGAAATTTTGGAGGAGCAGCAAGACATGACCTAAATAAGATATTTTATACAGTTTAGAAGTTACTTGAAAGACCTTTAGTTGGGATGAACTGTGCTGCTCATATCCTTCATAACTGTACTCAAACATCAGCAGACAACTTGCCTATTGACATCGATGCCATTATTATGAAAATCTATGGCTATTTCTACATTTATACTGTTCGAGTTGAACAATTAAAAGAATATTGTGAGTTTGTTAATGTTGAATACCAAAAACTGTTGGGATACAATAAAGTCAGCGTGTTACCTTGTTGTTGATGGTACCTCCGATAGAAAGAATATTAAAAATGATCAAACCGTTACAGAGTTAATTTCTCTCTCAAGACAACTGTCCCACATTAATTCTTAATAGTTTTAAAAACAATTTTTTTGAAGTTTGCCTGTGGTTTCTTCACTCACAAGCTTCTACAATTCATAAATGTGTACTGCAAGTGGAATCAAAAATCCTCAATGGTAAAAGTATACATGGTTCTATCAACTTTAAAGCAACAATTAATGGAACGGACAAATGAACCCTTTTTGCCAAATCAAGTTAACACTATTCTAGTAGCTTTGGTAAATGAAGGAGAAGATCTAGCCTTAACTCAATTTAAAACATCGGAGACCATGATTTATATTACTAGTACAGCCTATTTGGATAAATGGACGCAACACTTTGAAGATTCGCAAGCGTTTCGTTGGGTATTGCAAAAAAAAAGAATCTCTGTAGGCAGATGTTCGAAACTCATTCACTGTTTTTTTTAAAAACAACGCCCTGATATTCATGTAGACGATTCGGAACTTTTTGAAGAAATTGTGTGCGTTAAAAAATATACAAACAGTTAAAAAATAAAAGAGTGGAAAGAAGTGTCTGTTTCTATTGACAAACTATGTGTCGAGCTTTTTAACCCCTTCAAAAGTGAGATATATACTATACCACACAACAAAATATTAAAAATTGTTAAAATGAGCATGTTTACCGGGATCTAACGCTGTCACGGAAAAGATTTTTTCTGATATGAATAAAATTTGGACCAGTTAGCCTTACTGTAAGAACTTTAAAAGACTTTTATCCGCAAACGTCACAAAAGTGACACTTTTATGACTCAATGTCAAAGGTAAAAGTTTTACTTTTCAGACATGGAGTAAAAGTTGTACTTTTGTGCCTAGGAATTTTTACTTTTACCAAATGTGCTTATTAAATGTGCGTTGCTATGGTTTTATTACTTGCAAAGCGTTTACTTGCAAAGCGTCCTGATTATCTTATTATTTTACCTGCTAATTATGTTTGATCTTTCCTTTCGATCTTTACCAATTATTTTTACGTTTGCGGATAAAAAATTATATGTTATTCGGAGTAAAAGTGACTTTATGTGGCTCAGCTCAATTATTTGCCTCACTTCGTTCGGCAAAATAAACATTCAGCTTCGCCACATAAAGTATCACTTTTACTCCTAATAACATAATATACTATTAATGAAAAAACATACTTTTGAATAAATTGCCTTGAATTTTTTTCGCCTAGGTATTTTACGAATGGTAGTTTTAATAGAAAAATATACACATGAGTAACGTTTCCTTCGCCATTTTATTAACTATGTTTTTTTTTATGATTGTGGACCTGAACAGGCTAAATTTGGCCTATCGTGCTAAAGCACTCAGGAATACTTAGGAGGATGGATAGAGGGATAATGAATTGCCAACAGATGCCTATGAACAGCTACCTTAAATTTTCTCATATCATAAGTGAGAGGAAAACAGGAACTAGGGAGATCATTCCGGAGTTTAGAACCCGTGTAGAAAAATGTGGATTGCGCCAGTTTGGTACGACAAGTGGAGACTTGTACTGCATACTGATGATGTGAATGAGCGAACCGAGTGTTTCTCGCAAAGATAGCCCGAGATGGTATCAAAGAATATAATTCAGCAGCACAATAGCCGTTGTAATAACGATAATACAAAGAAAGAACTGAAACCATCTTCTATGCTCAAGGGACTGTATGTGAGAAGTTAAGGATGGGTCATTTATAAGCCTAATCGCTCTCTTTTGAATACGATCAACCATATCGAGAGCGTATTGGGGAGCACTAACCCAAAGGTGAGAATTATATTCCAGGTGAGGCCGAATTTGGGCCTTATACAGCAGAAGGAGTTGTCGAGAGGTAATGTATTGCTTAGATCTGTACAAAAAGCCTATTTTACGAGCAGCTGTTTTGGTAGCTGACAGAAGATGGTCAACCCATGAGAGATTTGAAGATATAGTCATACCCAACAAAGTAATAGAGTCTGAAAACTTAAGAACTGAGCCATTCATACTTACAACAGGAAATGATCGATCTTTTTTGGCGGACACAAGGCAACACTGAATTTTGTTAGCATTAAATTTAACTAGATTATTGCTTCTCCATTCGAGAATACGTTGAATGTCTTTGTTGATTGAATTTGCCATTTCAGCTTTAATTTAACAGTGCTATCGTCCGCAAAGCAGTGGATGGGGTTAGTTGTTGAAGAAATAAGGTCATTTATGTACAGTAGAAAAAGTGTAGGCGCCATAACGGATCCCTGTGGTACACCTGTGTTAATGTTAACTTTTTTTGAAAAAAGCCATCAAATACGATACGTATTCGTCTTTTTTCAAGGAAACTAGAAACCCAGTTGATAAGCGTATCATTTAACCCAAACGAGGTGAGTTTGGCAAGTAAATACTTATGCCAAACTTGGTCAAATGCCTTTGAGATATCTAAAGCGACTACAACTGTTTCTTCGGACTGCTCTACTGTATTGTTCCAAACTTGGGTCACATATGAAAGAAGATCACCTGTTGAACGACTTTGCCTAAACTCATATTGGTGGTCACTAAGGAGTTTGTTAGTTTCAAGGAACGTGAGCAGTTACTGATTGATGGCTTTTTCCATGATTTTAGACAAAATAGAAGTGATGGCAATTGGTCGGTAGTTTGAGGGATCGGTCTCATCGCCTTTTTTGGGAATTGCTTGAACATTTGATAACTTCCATGATGAAGGGAATTTTCCAGAAGACATAGAGATCGTATAGAGCTTAGATAGGACTGGTACTAGTTCGGGGAACATTTATTTAAAACAATAGCTGGGATACGGTCTGGGCCAGTCGCCTTATTGAGATCAAGCCTACTGATGATCGATTCCAAGAGCTTATACCGAAAATGAATTGGTTTCATAGCGTATGAAGAAGAGTTGACTAGGGGCACATCTTTTCTAGAATCATTGAGCCACGAGTTTGATGCAAACATTGGCTTTGTCTACAGAATCAGCAACTACCGATCCGTCAATGGATGTCAGTGGGGAAATGAAGATGTTCCAAAGTTTTTACTAATGGCTTTAGCTAAAGACCAAAATTTACGACTGCCTAAAGGAGATGTAGCTAGTTCATTGCATTTTCGTTGTTCGAACAACTTTTAGTTTTAGTGATGACACTTTTGCAGATATTTTTAGCACCACCGTATTCTACATGACTGTCGACCAATTTATTAGATTTCCATTTAATGTAATATTTATTTTTTAAAGATATTGCATCAGCACAAGCCTTATTGAACCAGGGTTGGGAACGTGAATGACCTATACGGTACAGTTTTTTGGGAATGTATAACTCCATTCCCATATGGATGACTTCAGATACTGAAAGATCAATGTCCGAAGAAGAGGGCGACTTAAAACAATATTCACGCTATGGAAAAGTTGCAAAGAAATCCCGTAAATCACTCCATCGAGCTGACTTAAAACACCACAAGGTCCTATCGGTTTTGCGAACAACAGTGGAATTAGGTATAGTAGAAATGATTTTTATTAGACAATGGTCGGAAAGACCTAAAGGCGAAAGAACGGAAGTTTTATAAACAAGAGGGTTTGATGTAAGAAAGAGATCTAGAAGATGTGGGGTATGGTTAGGGTTATCAGGGATTCTTGTGGGTTCAGAGATCATTTGTGTGAGATCACATGAAATAGCAAATGTTTCTGCACTATAACCAGCAGGATTTGTAGTAGATGAAAACTGAGACAGGAGATAGTCAACTTTCATACTAAGGTAATCGAAGAGAGTCTTGAAAGTTACTGTCATTAGGTTTGAGGATCTCTTAAATTTACAAATTCCTCAATGAATCATTAATCCGTATAATATCACATCCATGGAAAAAGCCAATGTGATAATGCAAGAAGAGTTGATCACCATCAGCACAGACGAGGAGCTTAAGCAGAAGTTCAACCAAGGCTATCAGAAGTTCTGGTTGCAGCGCAACATTGAAAAACAGTATCCTGCATTGTGGAACATTTCTGAAAAACACCTTATCGCTTTTCCATCATCATACCTAGTCGAAAAAGGCTTCAGTGTGGTTACAAACATTTTGACAAAACAAAGAAACCGTTTGAAAATCAACGACCGCGGAGATTTAAGGCTGTAACTCACCAATATTGAATCAGATTTAGCTAGATTGGTAGAAAGTCACCAGGTTCATCCATCACACTGAATTTTTAATTTTTTTGATCTTTACTTTGCGATTTTAATGTTTTTTCAAAAAATAATTACCTACTTAAGCATTTTTACGTAATTTGTATTAATAATTATTAATTAACTCTTGACATTTACTGAATTTTATGTCTATTTATTTTGTTAAATTTTGATGAGAAAATGATGTCAAGTTTACTCAACTTAACCAACCGCAAAGTTTTTAAATTGGTAAGTATTTTGTATGAATAGGAAAAAAACTAGAGATAGGATTTTTAAAGTAACTTGGTTATGAGGGTCTGAGGTATCAGTTTATTTTGGAAAAGGGGTCTCTGGCCCAAAATAGTGTGGGAATTCCTGCTTTAGACGATTTAGTGATGCGTCCATTCTCCTTAAGTTTTATGGTTCTACCACTGTTTAAAATTTTTGTAACTTTTAATCAGCATTTATTAAATTATCCAGGAAATGAACAGATGACCGATTATAAAGCAAATTATTTAATGGAATAGCTTCTAAAAAGAAAAACACTAATTGCAAAAAAGTTTGCCAAAATAATTCGGGAATGGTATCAATTTCAAATGCGAATAAGAATAATCCAACATATTTTTATAAGACAAATGCTTTTTTTAATGTTGGCCATTAAATGAAAACATTTGTCAAACCATATATCGTTCTTTTAATCTACGTTTTATTCATATTTTATAGATAGTTACTAGTAACAGGTGCATGCATAGTTGAGTAAGCAAAATGATACGACTCGTAAATTTGCTTAATCTAATGTGCGTGCTGAGATATTGCTAACACAATATGTGAGCAACATTTTTATTAGCTGATTTTAAAGAAAAATAATATAATTTTTAACACTTGTTTTTACACAAGCTGTCTTAACTACAATTAGTTAAATTACATATATTTTTCATACTGTCAAGTCAGTTAAGTTTTAAAATTTAATCCAATTATCAGGCAATTAGTGTAAGCCTGACTTTATAAAATTCAGCTAATGATCCTTAAGATACAGGTTAATATAGTTAATTATGTAATTACATGCCGCAAAATCCGTTTTTGTGCTAGTTCTTTCGACGTCAATTTTTATTCTGCATTAAATACCATAAAACTGTTTCGAGTCTTTGTAACTGACATCTTATTTCTGGCAACTTTTTATCTGATTTGATTAAAATTACCATGGTTTGTGAAACTAATTTAATTATAATATTACCTAGTTACTAAAACAAACGATTAGGTTCAACAATTAATTATAAGTTCCGCTTCTTGTGTTTTTCTTCAAAAGCTCGCTTGTAAACGTTCCCATAAGTTTTGAGACAAAAAATATTACTTCTGTATTATAAGTGTTTTGTAATTGTGTTTTCGTATTAGTTGAGTTGGTAGACCTATTTCCATGTACAGAGTGTCCCAAAAATAGTGAAAAATCTCCTGGATCTGGGTAGCCTTAGTGAAAATAAGGTTACTATTCGCTCTTGAAATTGAGTGTTAAAAAGTTAATTTTCGCTATAACTTTTTCACTGCTCAATAAATTTATATACTTATACAAACGCCACGGTATTTGAAGCTTTTTGGACCCCTTTACTTAAATGTTCAGTGACGTCGTAGGGGACAGAGGGGCACGGCACCCTGTGGCTTTCTAACCTCAAAAAAATTTTGAACAGCTTTTTTACCTTTTCCAAGTAAACTTCTTAATCTTTGACCTTTTTTACGTCAAAAAGGTATACTAATTTAATTTCGCTAAAATTAACCATTTTGGAGACACAACTAATGACGACGATGATCATTTTAGTTTGGCTGTGTTTAAATAAAACATTATAAGTAGAAGAGGGGCACCATCCCCTCCACTTTTTTTACGTCACAAGCCCCGCCCACTTTCACTTTTTATACGCCCACGTGGGAGACCGTATTTTCCACCCCTATGATTTCTTTTCGGAGGCCTTTTTCAACCCCTTTTCATCCCTGATTGTTTTTGTTTTTATACGCCCACGTGTGAGACTGTATTTTCCACCCCTATGGTTTCTTTCCGGAGCCTTTTTCAACCCCTTTTCATTCCTAATAATTTTTGTTTTTTACTCACCCACCATCTCATCGTCTTCACCTTGAACGATTATATTGTAACAACCTATAAAGCAGCTAATAACCCCTGACAGTTTTTTATCAGACGCTATTATTATTATTACATGGACATGAGGTTATTCCTAAATTAACTGGTTTCAGCACGGCTCTGGAAATGCTGTACACTCCTCAAATATTTCAGTTCGTTCTCAGAAGCTGTACCGTATTCATTTCCTTCTGCATTCTGTTTCGAGGCTGTAGTACCTTTTCTAATACATAAACAGAATCTTCAATATTGTCATGCATGTAGCAGCAAAAACACGTTAGCTAGCTAGTTTCACCTCTATATCATTTTACATACAAGCCTGATCTTATCATAAATACATCGGTCAAAAAACTAATTAAACATAGCTCCACGGACTGGACATCGCAAGCAGCGTTTCCAATTATGGTTTTTAGTCAACACAATATTACCTACAACTACATACAATCGACTATCAATGTTTCAGCACGAGGAGCAAACGGAAACACGCTAACGTGAAAACACACAAACGAAACCACTCTATCACGAAAACACGCAAACGTGAAAACATAAAAACACGAAAACACGCAAACACGAAAACACACAGAACGAAAACACGCTCACACTAAAAACACGCAACGCAAAAAGATACAAACACGAAAACAAGCTAACACAAAAACTCGCAAACACGAAAACATACAAACGAAAACACGCTATCACGAAAACACGCTAACACGAAAACACGCAAACGCAAAAACATACAAACACGAAAACACGCAAACGCGAAAAGATACAAACACGAAACCACGCAAACACGAAAACACACAGAACGAAAACACGCTAACACGAAAAACACGCAACGCAAAGATACAAACACGAAAACACGCTAACGCAAAAACACGCAAACACGAAAACACACAAACGAAAACACGCTAACGCAAAAACACGCAAACACGAAAACACACAAACGAAAAGATGCTAACACGAAAACACGCTAACACGAAAACACGCTAACACGAAAACACGCAAACGCGAAAACATGCAATCACGAAAACACGCAAACGAGAAAACATACAAACACGAAAACACGCAAACACGAAAGCACACAGAACGAAAACACGCTAACACGAAAAACACGCAAACGCAAAAAGATACAAACACGAAAACACGCTAACGCAAAATCACGAAAACACGCTAACGCAAAAACACGAAAACACACAAATGAAAAGATGCTAACACAAAAACACGAAAACACTCTAACACGAAAACACACAAAAGAAAACACACTATCACGAAAACACGCTAACACGAAAACACGCAAACTCGAAAACGTACAAACACGAAAACACGCAAACGCGAAATCACGCAAACACGAAAACACGCTAACGCAAAAACACGAAAACACACAAATGAAAAGATGCTAACACAAAAACACGCTAACACGAAAACACTCTAACACGAAAACACACAAAAGAAAACACGATATCACGAAAACACGCTAACACGAAAACACGCAAACTCGAAAACATACAAACACGAAAACACGCAAACGCGAAAACATACAAACACGAAAACACGCAAACACGAAAACACACAGAAGGAAAACACGCTAACGCAAAAAGATACAAACACGAAAACACGTTAACGCAAAAACACGAAAACACACAAACGAAAACACGCTAACGCAAAAACACGCGTGTGTATGTGTGTGTGTGTGCGTGGTGCGTGTGCGTGTGCTGTGCGTGTGCGTGTCGTGCGTGTGCGTGTGCGTGTGCGTGTGCGTGTCGTGTGTGTGTGTGTGCGCGTGCGTGGCGTGCGCGTGGCGTGCGTGCGTGAGCGTGGCGTGGGGCTCGTGCGTGGAGAGAGAGGAGAGAGGGGAGAGGAGAGGAGAGGGAGAGGAGAGGAGAGAGGAGAGGGAGGGAGAGGGAGAGGAGAGGGAGAGGAGAGGGAGAGGGAGAGGGAGAGGGAGAGGGAGAGGGAGGAGGGAGAGGGAGAGGAGAGGGAGAGGGAGAGGGAGAGGGAGAGGGAGAGGAGAGGGAGAGGGAGAGGGAGGGAGGGAGAGGGAGAGGGAGAGGGAGAGGGAGGAGGGGAGGAGGAGAGGGAGAGGGAGAGGGAGGGAGAGGGAGAGGAGAGGGAGAGGAGAGGAGAGAGGAGAGGGAGAGGGAGAGGGAGGAGAGGAGAGGGAGAGGGAGAGGGAGGGAGGGAGAGGGAGAGGGAGAGGGAGGAGGGAGAGGGAGAGGGAGAGGGAGAGGGAGAGGAGGAGGAGAGGAGAGGGAGAGGAGAGGGAGGGAGAGGAGAGGGAGAGGGAGAGGGAGAGGGAGAGGAGAGAGGAGAGGGAGAGGGAGAGGAGAGGAGAGGGAGAGGAGAGGAGAGGGAGGGAGGAGAGGAGAGCGAGAGGAGGAGAGCGAGAGCGAGAGGGAGCGAGAGCGAGAGCGAGAGCAGAGAGCGAGAGCGAGAGCGAGAGCGAGAGCGAGAGCGAGAGCGAGAGCGAGAGCGAGAGGAGAGCGAGAGAGAGCGAGAGCGAGGAGGCGAGAGCGAGAGCGAGAGCGAGAGGAGGAGAGCGAGAGGAGGAGAGGAGAGGCGAGAGGAGAGGGAGAGGAGAGGGAGAGGAGAGAGAGGAGAGGGAGAGGAGAGGGAGAGGAGAGGGAAGGTAAGGGAGAGAGAGGAAGGGAGAGGCAGAGAGGGAGAGGAGAGGAGAGAGAGGAGAGAGAGAGGAGAGAGAGAACGAGAGACTAAGAGGTTGCATTATCAACTTCTATTATAGAAAATGTTCATTAGTCTATACGCCACTAAATGGCGCTAAAATCAATTTTAACACAAAGAGGCCAGGGCGCAGACCCTGATACAAGTCCTGTCTTACAAGGCTAGGGCCACCTTATTAGAATACAATCTTGTATGACTGGGCGAAGGCCTACAGGTGTAAGTTTAAGTTAGAACCAGCATACAATTGCACCAAGGGGGCCCACGATAGGGGCTAAGCTCTGCACTTGTCTTATCAGGTTAGGGTCCCCATACCATCCCCAGCCGGGGGTGAAGGCCCGAGAACAAGTTGAGAAGCCCTACACGAATCTTACAAGCTAGCATTAGGTCTCCTTATTAGAACATTCTACGCGCACGCATTTACCTACCTTCTAGTGACTAAATTGCCAAAGAGGCGGTAATTAGGGCAAAAATTCCACCAATGGGTTAAAAATGACTGCGGAAAAGAAGCCATAGGTGTGAACCGACAAAAAAGTTCTTAACACAACCAAAAGGGCTCTAATTGGCGTGAAAATTCCATCAAGGGTTGAAAAAAACCTCCGAAAAGAAACCATAGGGGTAGAAAAAACGTTTCCTATACGTGGGCTGCCATAAAATAGGGGTAAAAAAACACGTCCTACACGTGGGTGAGTAAAAAATAAAAATAATTAGGGATGAAAAGGGGTTGAAAAAGGCTCCGGAAAGAAACCATAGGGGTGGAAAACACGGTCTCCCACGTGGGCGTATAAAAACAAAAATAATTAGGGATGAAAAGTGGTTGAAAAAGGCCTCCGAAAAGAAACCATAGGGGTGGAAAATACGGTCTCACGTGGGCGTATAAAAACAAAAATAATTAGGGATGAAAATGGGTTGAAAAAGACCTCCGAAAAGAAACCATAGGGGTGGAAAATACGGTCTCCCACGTGGGCGTATAAAAAGTGAAAGTGGGCGGGGCTTGTGACATACAAAGGTGCAGGGGATGGTGCCCCTGTTCTACTATTATATACAAGCATAATAATCTGGAATGCAAATTGAAAAACTAACATAAAGGAAGAACTTTTTGTAAGAAATATGGCTAAGTTTCAAAACATGACTCAGAAAGTCACATTGTTTAAAACCGTTAAGATTTAAATCCTGAATTATTTTGTTAAGGGCGAGGGGCAGAAGTCTACTTCGTGAATCTGAAAACCAATCGTAAGCTGTTTTTTACATTATTTGATTTCAAGTAACGAATAGTACTTAAAATTTTTATTTGCAAGTTAATAGCAGGTAATAGATACATAAACACAAATTGGCTGTTCATGTAGAAACAGATGCATTATCCGTCAAATCGTGACAATTAGATTAAAAAATAGTATAGGTATTAGAATAGATTAAAATTGTTTAACAGCTTCATTTAATTTAGTAATTGGTGAGAAATGAACTACACAAATACTGCACATGCGGATATGCATTTGATGTATGGAATGGCTTCTTGTAATACATTAAGAGCAAGAAGACCGTACCAGCAAATGTTCTCTAATCCAAGGGTTCCTAATAGCAAAACTCTTGAACGTATAGATCGACGACTGAGGGAAACTGGTAAGATCAGCTTGATTAAAGATTTTGAACCACAGAAAATTTGTGCGCTATTCTAGGCCAGTTTACACCAAATAACTCAACATGTTACCCAGAAGTGGAGGAAGACGTTTTGAATGCAGGCGCTGCTGATTAAACAATCAGAATCAGACCACTATCTTTAGGAATGAACGTTTCAAAATCAACCCTTGGAAGGATTTTTAGGGAACAACTGCTTCATATATACCATATTCAAAAAGTACATGCCCTTAGTCCAACCGATTTTCCCGCCAGGTTGCGATTTTCGCAATGGTTTTTAGAACAATTTGAACGAAATCCGGTGTTTAATATTGTACACGGATGAAGCAGGTTTTGGAAGAAACGGAGTAATAAATTTACGTAATGTATACGTTTGGGATGAAGAGAATCCACATGCGACGATTCAAACACGTCATCAAAGACAGTTACATATTAATGTATGGACTGGAATTATTGGCCCGCATTTGGGCGGTCTTCAAAATCAGTTGCCCGAGCTCCTAGAAGATGTGGATATCGGAACCAGGGAAAATATGTGATTCATGCACGACGGAGCGCCCCCACATTTTACTTTGTTGGTCAGGGAACATTTAAATGATGTCTACCCAAACCGGTGGATAGGTTGTGGAGGACCTTTTGCTTGGACCCCTAGGTCATCTGACCTGACTCCTGTAGATTTTTTTCTGTTGGTCATTTAAAAAATTTGGTATATGCAACACCGGTAGACACACAGGAAGAGCTCCTTGACCGAATTATGTTTCATTTTGGTCAAATCAAATCAAGACCAACAAATGCTTTGGAGAGTCCAACAACCTTCAGTTCGTCGTGTACGAATGTGCATTAGGAAAGAGGGTGCTCATGTTGAGCATTTTATGTTCTAAAATTTTAGAATCATTTTCTCATATATATTGTTAGTTTTCTTTAGTGTTAGGTATCGATGTGTTTCAGATTTTTGTTTTTGTAAGTAATGTTTTGATATTTAACCATATTTAATATAAATTCTTAGAAATATTCTTCTTTTCTTGTTTCATGTTGGTTTTATATAGTTTGAGGTTTAAATCCATTCCAAATCATTGTTCCTATAATAAACGTTTTGTATTAAACAGCCAACTCGATTTATGTACTACTGTTGTTAATACGGCGAATTAGAATCACCATCGTCATCATTAATTGCGGTTACCTTCGAAACAGTTAGTTTCAGCGAAATTAAACAAGTGTACCTTTTTAATGCGAAAAAGGCCAAAGATTAAGAAGTTTACTTGGAGAAAGTGAAAAAGCTGCTCAAAAAATGTTTTTGAGGTTAGAAAGCCAGAGTGTGCTGTGCCCCCATGCCCCCTAAAGCGTCACTGAACATTTAGATAGACGGCTCCAAAGAGTTTCAAATGGCGTGGCTTTTGCCTAAAAATGATTAAAATGTATTGAGCAGTAAAAAACTTGTAGCGAAAATTCCATTTTTAACACTCAACTTCAAGAGCGAGCATCTCCGTAGGGAGACATCGGAGGAAATTTTTAGATCCGGGAGATTTCCCATCATTTCTGGGACACCCTGCATATATATATATATATATATATATATATATATATATATATGCGTATATATTAAACTTTCTCATGGTTGCGCAGTAGTTTATTGCGCATGTTGTGCCATAACCTATTGGGCTTAAGCTCTTCGCGCATGATTTGGATCCATATGGGTTTCATTTCGCTTGGCTTATTGGATTTTCTGCTAATGCGATGAATGTGGCTTCTTTAAGCTCCCGGCGAGTTGTATTCTGGTCCTTTGCATCTATTTATATGTTATCCCATTGGATACGTTCTAAATATCTTCGGCGATTATTGATCTTTGTGCTTCGCCCTTGCGGATGTTGTTCTTATGTTCCTGTGTTTTCGCTTTTAGTGGTCTACTGCTCTATACTATGTGTGCTCTGCTGCATTCGCATGGAAGGTCGTGTACACCATTCTTGGAATTCTGGTCATCATTGTGTGGTTTGGTTTAGTTTTAATATTCCCCTGAGCGTTCTGGTCGATTTGAAGGAAGTGCGTATCTTGTATTTGTCCCTATCCTTCGTATTTTGTCTGAGGTTGCTTGTATATATCGTATCATCGCTGTATATTTAGGATTTTCTTTTTCGCCTATTGATGGAAGCCAATAGGCAATAGGCGCTTCCGACACGTCACGCTATAAAAGCAATAACTGTGGAAATAAGCTCAACTAAAAAATATTAGGCTCTAAGTATTTGATAAGAACACTTTATCTAATTTTTTTGCATATTGTATAATTAACAACTAACATTATTCGAGCCATGAAATTAAAATTGCAGCGCAAAGCACCGCAATTTTCTTCTAACGTGCAACATAAGTGTTTGGATAGTGACGAAGTTAACTCCTCGTATCTTCTGATATATTCTTCTTCGTCAGCAGCTTCCCAACCACCTCCATAGACCTTCATAGAACGTAGAGCCCAAAATTCCTCGATGGGCCTGGCCTGGGAAACATTAGGTGGGTTATTCTCCTTTAGAACGAAAGGTATGCTATTAGCTTCCACCCAATCTCGAGTCATTATGGCATAATGACATGGCGCAAGATCTGGTCAAAATATAATATCGTGATTGTTATGATATGTATTGATGAAATGCAAAAGTTTTGGTAGACATATTGTATAAAGGGGAGGTAGAAGTACTTACCCGTACCTTGACATGTGTCAGATATGAAAGAAAGAGTCAGGCGAACGCAATCGAAAAACCTAAGTGTCATAATTTATGTATTAGTCCCGCATGCCCAGATTTTGTCGAAGGGTTGTATATCCAGGAAGACTGTGAGGCAATAGTCATGACGGTTTATGCTTTGGAGGATTCTGTATAAAGTTGTACTAAGGCGTCTTGGCATGAACGATGGTTAGCTTTAGAGTTGGTTAGGTCAACTTTTTGCGTGGTTTTTTATTTAGTCAGAACTATGACTTTATGCCAGAGTTTAGAGCCTTCTAGGTAGTCAAACTGTATCTTTAATCCCATTTTCTTCAGTGAATCGATTGGTTTCTAACCGGATAATTGCATTAAGACTGTTACACTTTGTTTTGAGTATGGAGGTCTCTGGTTTTCAGAAATTGACGGTATATCCGCCGTTTTTCTTTAATCGATGGAAAGATGCGGGGAAAAGTGGTTTCCGGGTAATTTCAATTGCTTTTGTAGGGATTGCAGAGTTGGCTGCGACGAAGGTAAAAATAATCATGTGCTGAACCGCTCGGTCTATGTCGTCTGGTGAATTTAATGGTAGGTCAGGAAGTTTTATTGGAGATGTTTTCTTTGAACGCATTCAAATCGGCATGCGTGTACATAATTATAGTCTGTGTCAGTGGAAGTAGAGGACCCAGAGTGGTTACCAGAACAGGTAGGTGATCAAGTGTGAGAGTGCATTCATCGTTCTGAGCAAATTGTATAGTTAGGTGTGGAGCTTATAACTAAAGAACGTGTGGTGCATATTTCTAAGTCTAAAAAGAGATAAGCTAAGTAGGTTATCGGTAAGTACGCGTCTGTTGGAGTTATCTGTCGTGTTTCCGAGTGTCTTGCATTGAGGTCTCCTGGTAAAACTGCATTGTGCATGTTGGATATGTGGTCCCGTAATGGAGTGGAAAGGATGGTGTGACCAAAAGGATTGTAATAATCGAATATTATTATAGAGATTGAAATAAGGTGAACGATTGCGGCTATATATTCAAGGAGCTGAAGGTACGACGGTAGGGTATAGGGAGTGAAATGATATCAGGTGTGTATGAGTAGCGTTTTCGTCGAACCCCACCCGCATTGATTGTCCCTATTGTTAGTTCCATTGTTGCGGAAAGGAAGGAAGGCAAGTTAGGGAGAGTGAATAGGACGTTCACTCAGGTTGGTAAAAGGGGGTATTGTACCGCTCCAAGCGCAGTACAATAGCGTATCCAAAAATTCCCTTGCTACGTAGCCCATTGCCTTCGCATTGCCTATCAGGGAAAATGGTAAACTGAGAAAACGTAAGGGCTCTAAAGAGGATGTTGATATGTAAGAAGTGTTTGTGGTCTTCGTCGTCGGAATCGGAGGAGGTGGTGGATACTGTTCCCTGCTTGGAGAGGGAGGCTACCGGTGAAGGGGAGAATGGGAACTCCAGTCGTTTGTCACAGTAGAAACTGTAACTCGGGTGGGACCCGTCGCAGTTGTTACACCTTAGCGAGGATAGGGAAAAACAGACGTGGGATTTGTGACTTTCGCCACAGGAGGAGAACTTAAGAGACCGGGTAAGACCCGATGGCTCACCAGGGTACAGGTAGGCAGTATTTTGGGATAGGGTTTTCTTTTTTTTGTTGAATGTTGTTGTCTGGATTAATAATGTAAATCAGCTATATTAATATTTATTTTCTGATTCTCCATTTTGTAACTGGATAACTCAGTTTTCATATTTTGAGATTATGGGTTTTCTAGTAAACGTCAACCATGGAGCGTTATTCTTAGTAACTTGGGTCTGCTTTATTGGTGCATGACTATCAACCAGCTAATTCATGCAATTACTAATTAAACCAATTTTGTTGTCAATGTTTATTTTATACAACGTATTGTTAAACGATAAATTTTGCAATTCAAATAAAAACTCTGTGATATTTCCAATTAATTATTCATCATTAGATACAGCGCAGTCGATCTTCTCTCAGGCATCGGTGTTGGAGAGTTGATTATCTGTAATAAATGTAACTGTTAAAAATTTTGTTAACAGATTGACATTGTTTACTTGTTTATATTAAGGAGATCTATATTAATATCTCCGTAACACGCAAAAAAAAAAATCGGTTTCAAAGTACAATTTTGACACACTGTCCTCAAATTGGTCAAAAAACGCTGTAATATCAGCAGTAGCATTAGCATGTAGCACCAATAACATACTATTTGTTACAAAGATTGAATGAAATGCAAATTAGGAATGCTGCCCATAAACATAAAGGTAGACAGTTTGGAGTTATCAATGTAAATTCTGATACCACCTCCGGTTACAAATATTATAACCCTCAATGACAATCATCTCTAATATGATTTGATTTGATAAAAGACTATGCAACAGCAAAAATATTAAAGTTACTATTTATAATAGTACTTCTGACGCCATCGAAATGGTATAGGTACATTTAAGTGACCAATTAAAAATTAAAATAATTCTACTCGTCAAATAAAAATGAGTTTACATACAATACAAAAATTGGGCTGACTCGAGTTTATTAAAAGGTAAAAGTAAATTAATCATAATTGTGCAATTGGAAAAGAACGAAATTTTCATAAAAACCTATCTTTTATTTTGTGCTTTTTTTTTATGATTGTGCTAAACCACTCAGGAACACTCAGGAGGATGGTTAGAGGGATAATGAATTGAATAATAAAACCAGACTTAAAAGTAATAATATTTTCGCAAAATAAACAAAATAATCAATACAACGTATTGTAATGTATATTGGATAAGAGGCGATAAAGTTGTTGAAATGAAAATAAATAATTTTTGTATTTTGTAATAGAATTTAGTAAACAAAAATGTATATCACAACTGTGTAAGAAAACTGAAGATTAACTTTTGTAAACTAGATAAGTACTTTAATATGAATGAATGATATGAAATACAGCCATGTATATCAAACATTAGGTGGATTAAATATTTAATTGGTGTGCCCAGTTTTTAGTTGTGAATGTTTTTACCAATTTCAAATTAACGTTTTTCACCACTTTACACTCACATCATAACTTGATTACATTTTTTTTAATTTGTTCTTTGATTATGACATTTTACATTGTTAGCTTTCGTCCTCTAGGGGATGATTTGTCTTCTAGATAGTTTAATAATATGGTAATTCGAGGTAGTTGGCTCAATTTAGACAAATTATAACTTTGCATATCTTACCATTACTTAAAGAGAAAAATTTATTTGCGAAAATAAACACACTATGCAACTAACATTTAATTACTGAATACAACAATAGTAATACATTTTCTCACAAAGAAAAATAAATTGTAAACTCATGTTTTAGGCCATCTATACCGGATTGTCCGGGTAAGATGACCCACTATTCAAGATCTTATGGCCCTTGCTGAAAATTTATATTTTTTCGAATATGACAATGTATTTAAATTTTTTTTTCATAGCCAAAACTTTTCCGCACCGATAACATTTTGAACGAACACCGTGAAACCAATTTGCACAATTGATACATTTAACCCAATCACCTTGTTTCGATGTAGAGCAGTACTCCTTCCCACACCCCACGCATCCAGCACTACTGTCATCTCCAGGTCTGTCTCTTGAGAAGCAAAATCAGAAGAATTTTCATCCGAAGATAACTTTCTTATATTTGGACTTGGAAGTATATGAATTTATAGCACGTTTTGTTGCTTTTGTAGTTTTAGAGTCCTCAAGTTTTCTTGGTTCAACACTTCTTCTTTTTTCAATGTTGTTGGATGATGATTAAATTTATCAATCATTGCACCTGGCGTGCCTTTATCGGGTGTCACTTCATTAATTGCTTGAATCGAATGATCAGACGAGTGATATTCTGGTTTAATATGATTAATCATATTTTTTCAACAGCTTGCGCCAAAGGGTAGTACGGATAGATACCAGTAGCCTTAAAAGCTAATACCCCATTCTCCACAGTAGCTGATTGAGACAACCATCTGCTAACAGTTTTCCAAATATTATCCTGCTAGGATTTGTCTTGATATACAAGTTACAAGCTTTGGCGTGATTTGACTTTAAACTGTTGAAGAAGGCTTTGTTTAGGGGTTGTAGAAATTGTGTAATATGACTGGACTAACAAAGAAATATTATGCCATATTCATCCGAAGATTCCAACATTTTAATCGAGTTACAATGAGTTGAGTGCCCATCCAAAATCAAAAGAACTTTTTCACTTGGTTTCCTAGGTGTAAAGTGATTTTTCAAACAGTCTGAGCACAAATTATTGCTAACATAAACAGAGTTACGTAGAACGATTGTGACTGGGAGGCCTTATCCAGCACAATCTATCAAGTGTAACGCTGCA
Organism: Vesta saturnalis; assembly: GCA_036346205.1. Taxonomy (NCBI): domain Eukaryota; kingdom Metazoa; phylum Arthropoda; class Insecta; order Coleoptera; family Lampyridae; genus Vesta; species Vesta saturnalis. Next base: position 342,443 of record JARFJB010001511.1, read on the forward strand.
GCTAGCGAAAGCAATTAGAGCCGTTTGGATGCGTGGCCAGAAAATGTATTATTTACACCAGACTAATATGAATGTTGATAAGCATTAACCTTTCTAGTAGTATTAATAGGCGCCGCAAACTTTCTAAAATACTTTATAAAGTTCAATAAAGAAGTAAAGAGAGAGCAAATTACCGAATATTTTCTGCAGAAAGCAGTAACACGTCAAAGTCATAAGACTAAAAGACGTAGACTGTTGTGCTCAAGAGTATATGTACTAGCGTAATTTACTTTCAAATTCTTTATACAGAAACCTAATTATGATGGCTGAAGTCCAGTCATAGCAGAGTTTACAAATTTAAAGGTTCAAGAATCATACTTATATTTTTTCATTGTAAACTGACTGGTTCATTTAACCAAATTTCAATATTTTAGATAACGACAACTATATTCAATATACGTACGATACAATTTTCACTAGTGCAAACCAGCAGCAGATTTATGTTACATAATAGGCTGTACTTTGAATGCCTGTATGTTTGTACACTAACTTTCTAACGTATGTGCGAAAAGATAGGCAACGGCTAAATGTACATCAGTAGACTGTAAATGATGGAATAGGGAGAGGGTAAGAATGTAATTTCTATATAATTCACAGACAGAGACACAGATACAGACACAGGCACAAACGCAGACGCAGGCGCAGACGCAGAGACAAATACACACACACATCCAGACCTGATGGCCGATCTTGGCGAAACTTGGCCAAAAGTTGTGAAATGAGCTAATAAGTCGTTTTAGCGATGGTGAAAATAAAGTCGATTGCAACAAATATCGTATATGGTTGTTGCAAATTTTGTTCACCGTGTATCTTCGAAACAATGGGGATTTTCAAAAATCATCACGACAGAATATTCTTAGAATAGGCCAAGAAATAACCCCTTGAATTTTTGCCGCATGTTTACCTAACACCCTGTATATAACCAACAAGCAATCGTTTCTCATTCTATAAAATAACACATAAATTATAAAATATCATATAACGAAATTTGACTTCTCAGGCATCCTTACATTCTCCATGTCTCCAAATAACAAATTTGCCATTTACATATCTATACCAAACTAATGGCTTTTTAGGTGAATATTGTAGCGTTAATGTTCCAAATTTTCCATGTAAAAAATTAACTATAACAAGGCTACCCATTTTTACACCATCAAGCTGTTCATAGAATTTATTATCCGACTGAAAATAATTCGTGGTAAGACAGTACCGAAAATAAAATGTTATATCATTTGGAAAAGTATGGTCAATATATTCAATAGTTTCTTTTAGAGGGACTTTGTAAAAAGTGAAACAACGTCAAAACTGACCATTATTTTTTTATTATTTTTTTTTTTTATGATTGTGGACCTGAACAGGCTAAATAAGGCCTATCGTTCTAAAGCACTCAGGAACACTTAGGAGGATGGATAGAGGGATAATGAATTGCCAATAGATGCCTATGAACAGCTACCTTAAATTTTCTCATATCATAAGTGAGAGGAAAACAGGAACTAGGGAGATCATTCCAGAGTTTAGAAGCCGTGTAGAAAAATGTGGGTTGCGCCCGTTTGGTACGACAAGTGGAGATTTGTACTGCATACTGATGATGTGAATGAGCGAACCGAGTGTTTCTCGCAAAGATAGCCGGAGATGGTATCAAAGAATGTAATTCACCAGCACAATAGCCGTTGTAATAACGATAATACAAAGAAAGAACTGAAACCATCCTTCTATGCTCAAGGGACTGTAAGTGAGAAGTTAAGGACGGGTCATTTATAAGCCTAATCGCTCTCTTTTGAATACGATCAACGATATCGAGAGCGTATTGGGGAGCACTAACCCAAAGGTGAGAATTATATTCCAGATGAGGCCGAATTTGGGCCTTATACAGCAGGAGTTGTCGAGAGGTAAAATACTGCTTAGATCTGTACAAAAAGCCTATTTTACGAGCAGCTGTTTTGGTAGCTGACAGAAGATGGTCAACCCATGAGAGATTTGAAGATACAGTCATACCCAACAGACTAATCGAGTCTGAAAACTTAAGAACTGAGCCATTCATACTTACAACAGGAAATGATCGATCTTTTTTGGCGGACATAAGGCAACACTGAGTTTTGTTAGCATTAAATGTAACTAGATTATTGCTTCCCCATTCGAGAATACGTTGAATGTCTTTGTTGATTGAATTTGCCATTTCAGCTTTAATTTCTTGATTTGACATAGAAGGTGGATTATCACTATGAGTAGACTGAGATGAACTACAGTGAAGAGTGCTATCGTCAGCAAAGCAATGGATGGGGTTAGTTGTTGAAGAAATAAGGTCTTTTATGTATAGTAGAAAAAGTGTAGGCGCTATAACGGATCCCTGTGGTACCCCCGCATTACTGCTAACTTCTTTTGAATAAAGCCATCAACTACGACACGTATTCGTCTCTTATTAAGGAAACTAGAAACCCAGTTGATGAGCGTATCATTTAACCCAAACGAGGTGAGTTTGGCAAGTAAACACTTATGCCAAACTTGGTCAAATGCCTTTGAGATATCTAAAGCGACTGCAACTGTTTCACCAGACTGCTCCACTGTATTGTTCCAAACTTGGGTCACATATGAAAGAAGATCGCCTGTTGAACGACTTTGCCTAAACCCATATTGGTGGTCACTAAGGAGTTTGTTAGTTTCAAAGAACGTGAGCAGTTGCTGATTGATGGCTTTTTCCATGATTTTAGACAAAATGGAAGTGATGGCAATTGGTCTGTAATTTGAGGGATCGGTCTTATCACCTTTTTTGGGAATAGGTTGAACATTTGCTAACTTCCATGATGAAGGGAATTCCCCAGAAGATATAGAGATCGTCTAGAGCTTAGATAGGACTGGTACTAGTTGGGGAGAACATTTCTTTAAGGCAATAGCTGGGGCACCGTCTGGGCCAGTCGCCTTATTGAGATCAAGCCTACTGATGATCGATTCCAAGAGCTTGTACCGAAAATGAATTGGTTTCATAGCGTATGAAGAAGAGTTGACTAGGGGCACATCTTTTCCAGAATCCTTGAGACACGAGTTTGATGCAAACAAATCCACAAAAACGTTGGCTTTGTCTACAGAATCAGCAACTACCGATCCGTCAATAGATGTCAGGGAGGGAAATGAAGATGTTCGAAAGTTTTTACTAATGGCTTTTGCTAAAAACCAAAATTTACGACTGCCTAAAGGAAATGTAGCTAGTTCATTGCATTTTCGTTGTTCGAACAACTTTTTAGTTTTAGTGATGACACTTTTGCAGATATTTCTAGCACCAACGTATTCTACATGACTGTCAACCGATTTATTAGATTTCCATTTAATGTAACATTTATTTTTTAAAGATATTGCATCAGAACGAGCCTTATTGAACCAGGGTTGGGAACATGAATGACCTACACGGTACTGTTTTTTCGGAATGTATAACTCCATTCCCATGAGGATGACTTCAGATACTGAAAGAGCGATGTCCGAAGAAGAGGACGACTTAAAACAATATTCACGCCATGGAAAGGTTGCAAAGAAATCCCGTAAATCACTCCATCGAGCTGACTTAAAGCACCACAAGGTTCTATCGGTTTTGCGAACAACAGTGGAATTAGGTACAGTAGAAATGATTTTTATTAGACAATGGTCGGAAAGACCTAAAGGTGAAAGAACGGAAGTTTTATAAACAAGAGGGTTTGATGTAAGAAAGAGATCTAGAAGATGTGGAGTATGGTTAGGGTTATCAGGGATTCTTGTGGGTTCAGAAATCATTTGTGTGAGATCACATGAAATAGCAAATGTTTCTGCACTATGACCAGCGGGATTTGTAGTAGATGAAAATTGAAGCCAATTAGAGTTATGAACATTGAAATCGCCTACAAATGAGATATCGCAAGATGGAAACTGAGACAGGAGATAGTCAACTTTCATACTAAGGTAATCGAAGAAGTCTTGAAAGTTGCTGTCATTAGGAGACCTATAAATGCAACAGTAGAATTTCACAAAATTAGGACCAGAATGTTTAAACCAAATCACGTCAAAATTTTTATTTTCTAAGGAAGAAACCCTCTTGCAAGCAATTCTGTCTTTGATGTACGCACATACGCCTCCTTTATATCGAAAGTTAGAGTGAAGATGGTATTGGGGAAATTGCAAGTCGGGTGACTCGGAGCTTTCAGAGGAGACTTGTGTTTCAGATAGAAACAATATATCAGGTAAGATTAGACCTGATACCGCGGATGTTGCAGTAGTGAATCAGAAAGTTGATACTTTCGATGACCGAGGTCGCTTGGGCCCTGCCCTCCCGGACATCCGAGTGGGGCAGGATTTTACGTCCGGAATTTATAACCCTAGAAACCACAGCCATCTTATTTTTTAATTTGGGACTTTTAATCCGATAGGAAGACAGTGAGGGCGAGAAGGAAGAATAAGGATGAGAATAGATTAAGGATGATGGAAAAGGTAACCGGCAGCCCTTACCGAGCTCAGAAAATCGGAGACCCAGTACTAAGGAGCCCATGGTAAGGGTGGTGGTACCTCCCCGGCTGGCATGGAGTATACATGCCTACCACCTACTAATTATATCACTCTCTTCAATTTTAAAAGTTTGTATTTTGATGTTTTGCAAGATTGTATGCAGGAGAACCAATTGCAACAACAATAGGTCTGAAAGGAACATTAGGTTTATGGATTCTTGGTAGACCATATAGTTTTTGTGAAAGAGCTTTAGAGGTAGTTTATTTTTTATTTCTTCAGGAACAGTTGTTCTACTTTAATGTTATGGTCGTTCATATTTAATAAACAGTTGCATTACCTTTATCTCTTATATTTATAAGTTGCTCTTTGGAGGTTTCGTCTTACGTAATATGTTAACAATTTTATATCTAACTTCATTCGCAGCATCAAAAGTTAACGATTTAGTAGAATTCTCAATGTTGGAAATTATATCTTCAAAAAGTATTACTCTTGATAGAAAAAATATGTTCAAAAAGGTTTGTAACTGTTTTGTTATTATCAAACGATTGTCTATTATATTGCTACTAGAGTAATTGATCAAATTTTTGACGTTTACATGAGATGTCAACATTCATTTCCATACATTTAAAGGTTCATGAATCAATCTGATCCCAATCCTTTCTATTTAATATGTATGAAATTTCTAAATGTAAATATTAACGATCTCTATCGGTTGTATGCAATGAGTTCCTAGTAATATGTATTTGGTTACGCATAAGAACATTTTCAGTTCTTCTATAAATAATATTAACTTGTTTGTTATTAAAATTTCTTTTAATATAGTGAAATTTTGGGCAGTTTATACTTTTAACGTTTTACTGATACCAGAATAATTTCACAAGTTATAATAAAAAAGTACCTGCAAGATAAGATTAGGCTGGCAGATAATGAGTTCTGATTTGGAACGTTTTGGTTAAGACACTTTGTATAGAGATTAATATAAGTGTTAATAAATGTGTCATTTGAATAAAAGACGTACTGGTAACTAGATCACGTGTTGGTGTCCATTAAACCCGTGTTTATCTAAAACTGTAACAATGGTTTTAAACATGTTCCACCCCTTGGATTAATAGATTACAAGATTTAATGAAGCTCGACATCGATCGCGACGTCCGCCCTTTCATGAGAACGACGTCTACACAATTCATCTCTATGTCATATCACTCTTTACTTTAGCGTATCAGTCAATTATATTTCATGCAAAAACTTTAGGAGGGTTGATAAAATCTTCCCACTAACCACTTGAGCGTTACTTGCAAATAACGCTCAATTGTAACATAAAAAAAGAAAAAATCGAATCAAAAATTAAAATCACATCAAGTAATAAACGCTAATATAATAAAAATCACAATCACATACAATCTGTTTAGGGACGCAAATAGGGGTAGTGTAGGTCTCACGGCTGGGCAACACCGGGCCCGCAGCTGTGGCCCGCAAGTGTTCAATGAATGGTTTGTATTGCTTTAAGGCCCATCTGCGACAGCGGCTGCTGATACCACCATCAAAGGCTCTTAGTGTATTTACTATTATTTAGTATTCTCACGTTATATATGTAAGGAAGCCTAAATACCAGAACTTCCTTTATCAGCGCAAACTTATTTTTATCATTGATTGTCTTACCACACGTGTATTCAGCTGCCTCAAGCGTATCTATTTTTAACATGACTGATACATAGCGTGTTCGAAAAGTAACGGTATCACTAAATAACACTTTACTATGTGTCTTGAAATACAAACAAAGCAAACTGATTCGTACTATAACAGTTCTCGTTAAGCTGATCCGACATATCTTTTACTTATAATCTAATTGAGGTTACTGTTATTAGCATCGAGTACCTTACAAACGAAATTTTGCTAAATTTTGGGAACTAACTTCATTGAGGAACGAACATTCATTAGTATTTCGTAGATTTTAATTAAAATTTATAGTATATAATATTAGAATTACACCAAATTAGGTCTTAATTACCTTCTTTATAGCGCCGTATCCGTAAAGGAGTGATTACATTCGCATTAATTCAATCTTAAAGGTATATTTACACATTATTAATAATGACAAGTTTTTCACAGGATGAATAATTGGTTATAAAGCCACCCTCTCACATGCGCGCACTATAAGAATGCGATGGTTATGTATCTACACGAAGGTGCACCTTGGGACTATCTTGCAGGTCGGAGTTTGGAATCCAAAGGGATCAGCACCGAACCAAGCACAATAATGATTTCCAAAGTAGTTTGTGCAGTGCAAATTGTCTTTACTTAACAGACCCATTAATTAATAAATTAGTTTGCATTAATTATAAACAACAACTTTGTAATTTATTATATGTCAGACAACTACTAATGTATGTCAACTTAAATTGTACAATGCTCCAATTAAAGAGCGCAAAGTAGAGAATAGTGTAAACAAACAAAAGTAGTTTTCAATTGTGTTAAACGCATAATTATTGAAATCAATATAATTACATAAGTATTAAATACTAACACCAATTACTAAGGAAGCAGATACAATTATTGAAATTAGGGTTCGCTCAAGCCATCAATGACATTAGGAAACATTAAGTTTATTTTAATTTATTATAGTGGCACATAACTTTGTAATTATATATTAATTAATTAATTAACATAAATTGTACTAAATTTATTCATATTAATGTAACTCAATGGGTTTAGATCCATCAAATCATTATTAATAGACCACCGCGTCACCATTTTGGATATTATTCATGGTTTGATTCGAGATTTTCAAGGCCAATTAAGTAAACCATCTAATCCTTGTTCAACAGTTTTTAATAACAACACACCGAATTTCCATTTTGATTTGCGGTTTTAAAAGTCAATTAAATTAATTCGCGGTTTATTTTGGATTTAATTGGCGGTTTCCAAGTCAATTAAATTAATTCGCGATTTGATTCGTAGATTTTAAGTTCAATTAAATTAATTCCAGGTTTAATTTGCAATCTTTCAGATCAATTAAATTAATACTCGATTTATTTTTAGTTTGATTAGTGGTGTTCAAAGTCAATTAAATTCATTCGCGGTTTGATTTAAAATTTAGTTAAACTGGTTAACGGGGTTCGCGATTTGATTCACGGTTGAATCAAACCTCTTCTGATTATATCCAGAATTAGCATGTCATTGTAGGTACATGGACCATGCGTTAGATGCATGGGTCTAGCATCTTAAAATTGGTTTTTAGTAATGAAGGTTGACTATCTCAAATATCAATTTCATCTCCAGATCTTAAATCCAGCATCTTTTTGACGGGATCTTAAAACACAAAACAGACTATGGACCTAGAATTACGACACATAATCGCTTTTTACTGACATTTTAAATTTTTGCTTTGTGGCAACTGTTTCAATCGCTAGGTCAGTTTTTCACCCCCTTCTGCAGGTTGTATATCACAGCTGTCTCTGTACTTTACGTCTTCTTCCCACTATTTTGCTTTCACTATATTTTTTCCGCGATTTTTATTTCGCCATTTTATTTCTGCTATGTTGTTTCCGTCATTTTGTTTTCGCCAGCTTGTTTCCGTGAGTCTTTTGCCGTCTCTGGTACGGTAAACCGCATCCAAGGAGCTATAAGACTTATAAATGGCCCGTCTCTAACTTCTGACCTACAGCCTCTTGAGCATAGGAGAATAGTTAACGTTCTTTCCTTATTCTATCAATATTACAATGGCAAGTGTGCCTCCGAAATACACTCCTTAATACCTTCGTAGGCCATTTTCGATAGAAACACTCGGTTTGCCCATTCATACCATAATTATGTACTCAAAATTCCATCTTGTCACACTAAACGGGCGCAATCTAAACTTTTCCCCACGGCGACCAAATTGTGAAATGCGCTACCCAGTCCCTGTTTTCCTCCAAACTAATTTAAGCAAATTTAAGGTAGCCATTCATAAACATTTTTCGGCAGCCTAACTATACCCCTAACTCCCTCCCAGTGTTCCTGAGTGATTTAGCACGTTAGGAAAATCTTAGCCTGTTCAAGAATACTATTAGTAAAAAATCATGATTTAGGGGGTTTTTTGACTTAAGATCCGAAATTGCCTTATTTAGTGGCTTTTTCAACCCACGTTTTATCCTTGTATTCCAGTGTGTTTTTTGCTCTGCCGCCATCTTGTTTCAGTGTTTCGCCATCTTCCTTGCGTGTCTTTTGGCTTTTAGTTCATTTGTGGCTATCTTGTTTCCGCGTGCCTTCTTTAGCGGCGACTGCCCTTTCTTATACAACCCCTGTTTTTCATCCCTCTATCTCAGCCCCTCTTTAGCTTTGCCGCCATCTTGTTTCTGCGTTCCATCATCTTGTTTCCGGGTTCGACATCTGTAACAGAAATTCTACTAAATTCAACAATTTATCCAACATATCATTACCAAAATCTTACAACAGTGATAACTACGCCACCATTTTGGATATTATTTGTAGTTTGATTTGTGATTTTCATCTAATCCTTGTTAAAAGGTTTTTACGTCCATTTACAGTTTGATTCACGGTTTTCAAAGTCAATTATTTCGGATTTGATTCGCGAATTCCAAATCAATTAAATTAATTCGCAATTTTATGCGTCGATTTCAAGATTAATTAAACTAATTCGCGCTTAGAATCCAAAAGTCAATTAAAGTAAGTCGCGATTAATTCCCAATCTTCAAGGTCAATTAAATTCATATGCAATTCATTTTCGGTTTGATTCTGGTGATCAAAGTCAATTAAATTCATTCGCGGTTTGGTTAAAGATTTAATTCAACTGGTTAATGGGAATCGCCATTTGATTCGAGGTTGAATCAAATCTATTCTTGTTATCCCCAAAGTTAGCATCTCATTGTACATGGTCTAACATTTTAAAATTGGTGTTAAGGATTGTAAATCTTAAATAGATGCAGGGACCAAGTTCATCTCCAGGTATCTTAAATCCAGCCTTTTTAAGGGATCTTAAAAAACAACATAGAATATTGAAGTATCATTACCACATTCGTTACATTTTAATACTGACATTTTGGAACGTAAAAGGGTTTTTAATTGGTTTATAATGACACTTCTGGAATTATCCATTTATTAATGCGTTTCCAATTGCTCATTAATGACGCTTTTTGATCGACCTTTTTTGGGCGCTACGACTCCTCTTTGACGGCTAATTGTTTATCTCCTATTTTTATCATCTTTTTAGGTCAAGTTTTCATCCCCTTGTGCAGGTTGCTTATTTCAAAGGCATGTAGCTTCCGTTTATCGCCATTTTGTTTCCACCTTCATGTTTTCGTGCACCTTTTTGACTTTTCGTGCATTTTTTTGGCCATCTTGTTTCCATTAATCTTTTCGAGTCTGCCGTCATCTTGTCTCTGTAATCTTAATTACGTGTGCCTTTTTGGATTAAGGTCCGATATAGTGACCTTTTCAAACCTTCTTTTGAACCCGTGTTTTTCATCCTTGTATTCCAGTACGTTTTTAGTTCTGTCGCCATCTTGTTTTAGTGTTCCTCCATCTCGTTAGTATGTGCCTTTTTGGCTTTCAGCGATCTTGTTTACGTAGGCCGTTTTGGCTTTAGGTCCAAAATTGCCTTCTTTTCTTATTTATCCCTTTTTTTCAACTCATGTTTTTCACCCCTGTATTTCAGTGCCTTTTTAGCTTTGCCGCCATCTTCTTTCTGCGTTCTATAAACATCTTTCCGGGTTCCTACATCTTGTTTTTGTGTGCGTCTTCAACTTAAGGTCCGAAATTGCTTTCTTTAGCCGCGGCCTTTTCATCCCTTTGTTTTTCTACCACTGTTTTCTCCCCTGTATTTCAGTGCTTTGTTAGCTTTCCACCATCTAATTTTAGCATCTTGTTTCCGTGTTCCGACATCTTGCTTGTGCATGCTCTCGCTTCCTCTTAATGGGTCGACTCGCTATCTCTCTTTCTCTTTGAGGTTAGAAGTAAATGCAGCAACATATTGTAGGTTAGCATACGTTAGCACTGTACTATTTGTCTTTGAATACAAACAAAGCAAATAGAACTGATTCGTACTATCACAATTCTCGTTACGCTCATTCTGCATACCTTTTACTTATAATCTAATTAAATTATTGGTGTTAACATTGTATATAAGTGAAATTTTACTAATTTTAGGAAGTAATACGATGAACAAGGCCAAGTTAATGAAATGGCTACATTAAAAGTTAGTCAGTATTTCATAGATTTTAATTAAAATGTAGTGTAAGTAAAAATATAGAGTGCAATTATGCGATTAACAAATTACTCGCAATTAGGTATTAAATATAACGCGGAACCCATAAATGAGTCATTATGTTTGCATTAATTCAGTCTTAAACGTACATTTAGTGATTATTAATAAATAAATAACAATTTCTACACAGTCTATTTAACAAGATGGCTATACTAATTTAATTAGAGCCACCCCCTCAGCTTGCACGCACGTACATCTACACGAAGGTGCAACAACACTTCCTTGAACCAGACATGGATCGCTAGTTTACTTGTAGGTTGGAGTTTGAGGATCCGAAGGGGACATCACCTAAGCCAGCACAATGATTTCCAAAATAGTTTGGATAAAGGAAATTGTCATTAACTTTTCACTTTACAGGCCCATTAATCAATAAATTAGTTTACATTAATTATAAATAACAAATTTCTAGTTTATTCTATGTCAGACAACTACTAATATGTATATCAATTTAAATAGTTCTATGCTCCAATTAAAGAACGCAATGTAAACAGAAGTAGTTTTCAATCGTGTTAGGCACTTAATCATTGAAAATATTTAATTACAGAAGAATTAAATACTAAGAACATATTTATTATTCTAGACACACCAATTAATTATGAAAAAGATACAATTATTGAAATTAGGGTTCGCTGGAGCCAACATTAACATTGGGAAACATTTAATATTTTAATTTAATGTATTATAGTCACACATAACATTGTAATTATATATTAATTAATTAATTAATACAAATTCTACTAAATTTATACATTACGAGTATATTACTCAACTGGTTTCGATCCAACATATCATTATCAAGATCTTTCAACAACTATAATATTTGATGTTAATAATGTAAATATGCCACCACGCCACCATTTTGAATATTATTCACGATTTTATTCCTAATTTTAAGCTCAGTTAAGTAAACTGGATCCTTCTAATCCTTGTTAAACTGTTTTTAGTAACAACACACCGAATTTCCGTTTTAATTTGCGTTTTTCAAAGCCAATTAAATTAATTCGCGGTTTATTTTCGGTTTGATCCACGGTTTTTAAATTATTTAAATTAATTCGCAATTTGAATCGTAGATTTCAAGACCAATTAAATTAATTCACGGTTTAACTCGTGTTATTCCATGCCAATCAAATTAATACACGAACCCTTTCTGACTATACCTAGGGTTAGCATCTTATTGTACATGGACAATGCGTTAGACGCATGGGTATAGCGTCTTAAAATTGGTTTAGTGATGAGGGTTGTATATCTTAAATAGATGCAGGGACCAATTTCATCTCGAGGTATCTTAAATCCAGCATCCTTTTGACGGAGTCTTAAAACACAAAACAGAATACGGAAGTAGAGTTCAGACTCGCTTTTTAATGTTAAAGAATTTTTAATAGGTTCATAATGAAATTATACATCTATTAATGAGATTTTAATTGCTTTTTAGTGACACATAGGCTTTTGTGGCGACTATTTCAACCGCTAGACCAAAAATGAACGGTAAAGAGGGGTCCTCCTCGCCATTCATGTTTGGTCTTCTTTTTATGATATTTTAAGGTCCGATTTTCATCCCTCTCTGCAGGTTGTTTATCTCAAAGGCGTATAGCTTCCGTTTACTGCAATTTTGTTTCCTGCATCATGTTTTTGTGTACCTTTTTGACTTTCTGTCGTCTTGATGCTGCTATTTTTTTTCTCTATCTTGTTTACCGCCAGCATGTCTCTGTAATCTTGATTCCGTGTGCCTTTTCGGCGTAAGGTCCGAAATTACCTTATATTCCAGTAAGTTTTTAGTTCTGCCGCCATCTTGTTTCAGTGTTGCGCCATCTTGCTTGCGTGTGCCTTTTTGGTTTTCAGCTAACTTGTTTGTGGCCATCTTGTCTCCGTGTGCCGTTTGGCATCACGTCCTAAATGGCCTTCTCTAGCGGTGGTCTTTCCATCCCTTCCTTTTTCAACTCCTGTTTTTCACCCTTGTAACTCAGTGTTCCTTTAACGTTGTTGTCATTTTTCTTCTGCGCTCCACAATCTTATTTCTGTGTTCCGACATCTTGCTTGCGTCTGCCTTTTTGGTTTTCAACCAGCATGTTTGTCGCCATCTCTTTTCCTTGGCTATTTTTTGCTATTTTTTTCATGAGCCTTTTCGGTTTAAGGTCCGAATAGCAGCCTTTTTATCTTTTTATTTTACAACCTCTCTTTTAACCTCTATATCGCAGTGATTTTTTAACTTTGCCGTCTTCTTTTTTCCGTGTTCCGTCATCTTGCTTACGTATACCTCCATTTGTTGTCAAATTACATCTTAAAGCCCTTTAACCGAATTCACCATGTCTAGCATCAATGGTCTTTTTTCCGGAAGCGTGTGTGTGTGTGTGTGTGTGTGCGTGTGTGTGCGTGTGTGTGCGTGTGTGTGCGTGTGTGTGCGTGTGTGTGCGTGTGTGTGCGTGTGTGTGCGTGTGTGTGCGCGCGTGTGCGTGTGTGCATGTGTGCGCGTGTGTGCGCGTGAGTGCGCGTGTGTGCTTGGATGCGTGTGTGCCTTTGTGCGTGAGTGCGTGTGTGCGTGTATGCGCGTGTACGTTTGTGCGTGTGTGCGTGTGTGCCGCGTGTGCGTGTGTACGTGTGTGCGTATGTGCGTGTGTGCGTGTGTGCGTGTGTGCGCGCGTGCGTGCGTGTGTTTGGTTGTTTGTTTGTTGTCTTTTATGTGTAGTTAGAAGTTCATGTTATCTTACTACTATTTTATTGACTATATCTTTCAAGGTGATTTTATAATTAAATTTTGCACGTACTTTAAGTTTATTTATTCGCACATTGTTGTATTTTACAAACGAATTCTTTGATTTGATGTTTAATTTCTTGACAGTTCTTGATTGTTATAAAAATGCTTAACCATTATAGCACAAAGCTAGTGAATTATAATGTGAGTTTGTCTTATGACGCAACACTGACCTCATCACGTCTTATTACATTTCATTAAACCCCACGACGTGGGAACACCACTAGACGGCTGTAATTTCACTAAGGCAGCAATTCATGTTTTACGTAAAATATACAACTTAGAAAGTCAACACTTTGCAACCGGTTGGAAAGTACTTTCCGACCTGTGTCCATAAATGTACCACATAAATAACGTAACATGTGTATTAAAACAAATTTCCATACGTTCAAAATTATAATATTAATCGAAGCTAAAGTAGTACATAAACTTTGGCGAAAGTTTCATTTCTCTATCGTGAAATAGTTAACTTGGCCCTCAGGGCCTCGGTAATATATTTCTCTATACAGAAATGAAAAACGTTATCCTATTGTGAAATAGTTCACGTAGCCCTGAGGTCTCTACACAAAAGAAAAACACTTCTTTATCGTGAAATAGTATATTGGGCCTTAGGACATCGGTGAGCTATTTACCTATTTCTTTCCACAGAAATGAAAAACATTTCTCTATCGTGAAACAATTTACTTGGCCTTTCGATGAGCTATATATCAATGTGTTTCTCTCTACAGAAATGAAAATCACTGACGGGACAAACACGCCATTATAGATTGCTTGTTTCGCAGCTACGCTCATACTTTCGTTTTTCATTATTGTCCAGATACTTCCAATCACTTTCCTTCCAGCATTGACCCGTCGTCCAATCTCGCCATCCATTGTACCATTTGCAGTGAACATTATACCCAGATATACGTCAAGTTGTTCCAGAATTTCATCATGCAGAGTAAATATGCTACTCCCCTTTTCACCTTCCCGATTGAACACCACAATCTTATTTTTGTTCACGTTTACCTTTAGGTGCATGCTCTCATAGACTATATCAAACTGCCTCAGAGCAGTCTGAAGCTCAACGAAGTTGTCACTTAATAAGACTGTGTCATCTGCATACACCAGAACTCGTACATTCACGTCATCAACCATTATACCATTTGTATCTGTATATACTTACCTAACACATTTATCCATGTATACATTGAACAACCACAGTGACATCACACAGCCTCTTTGCTCAATATTAAAGTGTTTACTCACACCTCCTTTCACCCTAAAACATGCCGGGCTACCGTTGTATACTGCCCTTATTCCGTTTATTAGACCTTTACTTGAGCCATATTGATTTAATATTTCCCACAGCTTCTCCCTATTCATTCTGTCAAATACTTTCACCAGCTTAACAAACGCACAGTACAGCTTCCTTTTTACACTTAAACTATTTTCGATCACCTGCTGGAGAGCAATTATCTGATCAACACATCCTCTGCCTGGCAGGAAGCCACCCTGCACATCCCAATCTTAGTTTGTGTAGTTTCTCGTACTCTATCAACCAGTATTCTTCCAAATACTTTACCAGGTGCACTGAGCAGACTTATTCCTCTGTAGTTTCTGCAATCACTCTTGTTCTCCTTGCCTTTACAGAGTGGTACAATGATCGCGCTCTTCCAATCACTCGGAACTTTTCTGCACTTAAGGCATACATTGAATAATTCACATAATCTTCGTATAAGTTTTGCACCTCCATATTTTAGCATTTCGACAGTGATTTCATCCACGCCTGCTCCTTTACCGCTTTTCAACTTTTCTACCGTTTTCTCTACCTCATTTAACGCAATATCCTTCTCAGTCTCATTCACCATTCTTTCTACATTCTCCTTATTTAATTAACCCCTCAGTCTTATTTTCCTCACCACTGTATAGCTTTCCGAAATATTATTGCCAGCATTTTCTCATTTCACAATCGTTCCATACTATTTCGTTGTTCGTCTTCATCACTCCCGCAGCGTTCTGTTTTGGGCCACGTTTTGTATTTTTGATCCATTTCCAGAAGAGTTTTTTGTTTCCTTCAAAATCATTCTGCGTTTTCTCTCCTTCCACAGCCATCACTTACTCTTTACTTATTCTCACTGGCTCTTTCGCTGCTTTGTTTCTTATTCTGTACACCTCATACAATCGCTTTTTCAGTCTCATTTTTGCAGCAATCATTGCCATGTACGCATCTTTTTTCTTACATACTGCCTTTTTTACCAATTCATTCCACCGAGCACATATTTCCTGTCTAACTGTAGTCGCTCTTCCACATATCTGCATGGCACAATTGACAACACAGTCTTTCAAGCTTATCCATGCACTTTCAACCTCATTGTCTTTTATTTGTTCGTTCCACTTTGCTTCATTCACATTTAACTCTTTACTCACAGAATCTGCATATTCCCTTCTCGCACCATTATCTACTAGTTTATCTACCCTAATTTTGGACTTTTGCACTACGTTTGCTTTCCTTCTCCACACAGATGAAATAGTTCACTCGGGGCTTAGGGCCTCGGCGAGTTATCTATCTATTTATTTGTCTCTACAGAAATGAAAATCATTTCTCTATTGTCAAATAGGTTTCGTCGTTCCCGGGGCCTCGGTGAGCTATCTATCTTTTTAGTTCTCTATACAGAAGTTAATACAGTCCTCTATCGTGAAATAGTTCACGTGCGCCTGAGGGCATCGTGAGTTATCTATCAATTTATTGCTCTCTACAGGAATGAAAAACATTTCTCTATCGTAAAATGGTTCACTTGGGTCTCAGGTCCTCGGTGAGCTATTATCTATTTCTTTCTATAGAAATGAAAAACATTTTTCAATCGTGCAATAGTTTACTTGGGCATCTCATCGGTGAGCTACTTATGTATATATTTTTCCCTATAGAAATCCAGACATGCATATTTCTAGAGGCAGCTGCAGTCGATGCTTTGCACCCATTCCTCTTACAGCTTGAGAAAGAAATGAAAAAAAATGAATCAAGGTTATTATAACAATAAACCTTCAAACAGATTTAGTTTTTAATAAACAAGTGATTACGAAAAAGTAAATTTTTTGGTCTAAAAACATCTTATTGTAATTACGAAATTAGAGGTGGGAATGAACTACCTGGATCCTTCTTTACCCAATTCCATAATCACGGGGCGCCACTCACAAGGATTGAAACGTTGGTTTTCAAATACTAATCTACTTGTACAAAATATACAAAACGCTTCGTAAGCTTCTAGTAGCTTTAACGAAATGCCAAAAAATTTACTTCTATAAGAAAAGCATATGGTACGTATATTACTAGTATTGTGCATTTTAACACGTTGAAGGACACCCGCGGCATACACCGCAACTGCCCTGTATTAAGAATGGGCACAAAAATATAACTATCACCTTAAAAACACACATCAATGTTTTTGTTACTTTTTAAGTTAGAAAAACGATATTTGTATCATATTTCTGCTTTTTTGACCTATATCAGAAAAATGACTGCGTCCTACGAAGTCTTGTCACATTAAAAACAAACGTGTCCAGAATATCATTGACGTGATATATGGTTCTTAAATAAAACAACAATTTTACGACTGTTGTTTTTATTTATTAACGCAAAATGAATATAGAAAACTACCTACTTATGTCATATATCAAAACATTTACCAACACGTAGTGGTGAATTACCAATACAGCTTTTGCATTGGCATAGTGTTTCCTTTCCTTTCCTTGGCTTCTAAAGAACATTGACGGCACCTTTTATAAAACTTTCCTGTTCACTTTGAATTTTTTGGAGTTGGGATAGCTTCTAAGATATGATTTTTTTTGTCATCTCGTCTGGAAGCTTTCTTTTTAGTTTGTTCTAGAACCGTCCCTACAAATTCCCGACCATCTTTGTTGTCCGCTATTCTTAACAAAAACCTTGTTTTTTTTTCTCCAACTTGTATTTATAGATATAAAACGCATTCCACATAGCAATGTCGAGAAGATGAAATATTACTTTTTTGTACCATCGGACAGTTTTTTTAGGACAGCAATGGTAACTTATCATTTGGTCTGATTTATCAATTCCAGACATGTGCTCATTATATTTGACTACTTGAAGACTTTTTTCCATACTTGTTTTGTGCTTCCACCATCTGTGGTATACACGCAGTTAAAATGGTTAACACCTCACGTTTATCCCTCCACTTTGAAATACAAATATAATTGGATCGGCGTCAAACATGCTCACCACTTTTCAATTTAGATACTGTTACCTCTTTTGGATTGCCAGATCTATTGATCCTTAGGGTTCCCTTCAAATGTGTTTTGTTAAAAATAGTTTATTAGATAAGTTGATACTAGTGTAAAAATTATCCATATAGATATGGTGGCTTTTGTTCAAATATGGTTCCATTAAACGTAGAACTAATGAATCTATTTTAGAAGACCTTACATCATCACGATTCGTTTTTCCTGTATAAATTTCTACGTTAAGAATATAACCATCACTAGAGCAGAGCTCGCAAAATTTTATCTTGTTTTTTATTTTTCATATATACGCGAAATTTAAGTCTCCCTCTAAACAACAGAAGCGATTCATCCAAAGATAAGGCTTCGTTGGGGTAAAACATAGCTTGGCTGTTTTTAAATGGTGACTAATTTTTCCGATAGTGTCATTTTTCTCTTCACTGGAACAGTTCAAACATCGTAATATTTGTTCAAATAGCCGGCCAGACATGGTGGCTGAAAATAGTGGAAGATAGTAAATAGGATGAAGAGAAAATAATTTTCGTATGGAGTGACATTTTAGTTGGCCACCTATCAAACACAATCCAATAAACTTTTTTAATTCGTTCTTACTGATGGGCCGAAATTTTCTAACTTCTCGTTTCTTTTCTTTGGCCTATTTTTAAGACTTAAAGATTCGCCATACTGATTTGTCTTCTCTAGTAGCAGAGTCATAATATCATGGGTTCATGTTATAAATATTTTGTCTTACACCCGATTGAAATTTGTCAAACATAAGGTCAATAGGATCTTATATTGTAAATTCCCACACTACATTTCTCGCTGCATCAGATGTCTCATCTGAACAAAATACGTTCTACCTTCTACTTCCACATCATCACCAATATCGGAGTCTGTTTCAACCTGTGTCTAAATGGGTGGCGTTGCTTCTAATTTATTTGTATCTTTAAAACTCGAAGTGGGCACTAAAATAAATTTCGGATATTTTTTAAACATTTTTTGATTCAACTTTTAAAATTTTACTAATTTGATTAATGCATACTTACTCGTGGTAGTTCATTCGTGTTTATACACTTCCATCTTCTTGTTCACTTCCGCTGGAGCTCTATTCTAACTCGCTAGTGTTCACTTCGAACCCAGAATCTTCATCAGTGAAATATGGATCGTGTTCTGAAATATCACTCTCACATTCATCGTACCATTTTAGCCTTTCTTTTTCATCCATCTCGGTTGCTTTATAAAAACAAAGTGTACTCAATGGAATGCAATTAAACACTAATTTGGCCGCGGCACAAGTCGACACAGGTTTGAATTTTTCCACACTCCTACCGCGAAGACGTTTGTATTATTCAACCTAAATATATAATATATTAACTATTCTAAATATGTAAATTTAGGTTTCTATTATAACATCCTATTCAAATAACACGTAAAATCGATGGTATATAACGCTGGCTCCGATAAAAGCACAAAAAAGCAAATGCGTCATATCACGTCAGTGTCACTACAAACTCAGTAGGCTTTGCGGCATATGCCGACAGTGCCAAAATGTAAACCTAACAGAAAAATAGGTGTCCATCAACGTGTTAATGTACCGGGTGGCCAACTAAGAACGGCCGTCGGCCATATCTCAGGAATGGCTTATAGCACAGGTTCGGGAAAAAAATTTTTATAACAAAAGTGGCCTCGAGAAACGCCTGGAAATTATTTTCAGAATTGTAAGTCCACCGGTAGAGGGCGTATTTGACAGTTAAAATTTTAAAAAGCCAAATTTTTCAAAATTTACTCAATTAAGGTGCATATTAAATATTATAATCAGATTCCTCGACAAATTCTGCATCTTTTTTATTTGACAAGTTTTAGTCTATCTCCTCGAATAAGGGGAGGGGGAGAGTGGGAACCTTGTTATGAAAAAACGCCTTTAATTCAGGTTCTGCTTGATCGATTTTAATAAACTTGATGTTGTTTGAAAGAGCTTTTGTTAAAGAATAGAAAATTTGTCAATTTGAAGCAATCTGATTAATAACATAAATGCTAGAGGGCGCTGTTTAATATTTTTTCAATATTGTGTTTTCTCTTTACAATTTTAAATGGAAGCGTAAAAATTTAAGTAGGTCTTTAAAAAGTAGACTAAATTAGCAATAAAACAGTGAAAACTGCAAGTCGATATGTTTTTCCTATCCTGAGATATCGTAAGAAACAGGTAAATGGAGGGAATTGTTCTTTCAACGTCTAGTAGGCTAGTTCGCGTTAACGGAAATTATTAAATTTAGCCTGGATGAAAAGATCTTACATTGGTCTGCAGTAATTTAAACTGTTATCATACTAATGTTATGGTTGCCGCTAGATTACCTAAATGTAATGCTGTCGCTACTAACAATGAGAACAAATTATAGAATAATAATGTGATAAATCTAATAATTAAAACCTTAAATAAATAACTACGTAATTAGTGTCGCCCTAGATGTTCGAAATGTCGTCCATCATTTTCAATGCATGAAATCAATCGCTGACGGGTGGAGAGAACAGCAGTTTCCATTTCTGTCCTTGAAATACTTGATATTGTCTGTCGTATTCTTTCAATCATGTTAGATCTTGTTGTGGGTCTATCGGCATAAACGAGATCTTTTATTCGCCCCTACAAATAAAAACCTAAACAAGTTAGGTCTTGGTGGCCAAATAAATAAACTTCCACGTCCTATCCACCTTTCAGTGTATGATTGATCTAAGAAATTCCGAACATCTCTAGAATAATGTGTCGGGCACCCATCATGTTGCAACATGTCACGACGAATGGTCAAGGGTATGTCTTCTAAAAGAAGTGGCAATTCGTTGCTTAAAAAGTCTAAATATCTTTCTCCATTAACAGTTTCATTAAAAATAAAGGCCCAATTATTTCTCCACCTAGAATCCCGCACCACACATTTACAGACCAACGACCCTGATCTTGGACCTCCTGCATCCAGTGGGGATTCGTTTCAGACCAGTAGTGCATATTATGTCGATTTACACTACCATCACTATGAAAAGTAGCCTCATCTGTGCACATAATTCGTGAAAGTATTTCAGGATCGTCGTGTATCATATTTGAGAGCCAGTTGCAAAAATCCAACCTGGTATCGAAATCTTGAGCATTCAAACTATGGTGTAGGACCATTTGATATGGGTGCAACTAGCCTACTAGACGTTGGAAGAACAATTTCCGACATTTACCTGTTTCTTACGATATCTCAGGATAGGAAAAATATATCGACTGTTTTATTACTGATTTAGTCTACTTTTTAAAGACCGATTTAAATTTTTATGCTTCCATTTAAAACTGTAAAGAGTGTTTAAACAGCGTCCTCTAGCATTTATGTTATTAATCAGATTGCTTCAAATTTACAATTTTCTATTGTTTAATAAAAGCTCTTTCAAACAACATCAAGTTTATTAAAATCAGTCAGGCAGAACCTGAATTAAAGGCGTTTTTTCGTAACAAGGTTCCCACTCTCCCCCGCCCCTTATTTGAAGAGATAGACTAAAACTTGTCAAATAAAAAATATGTAGAATTTGTCGAGGAATTTGATTATAATATTTAATATGCCCCTTAATTGAGTAAATTTTGAAAAATCTTGCTTTTTAAAATTTTAACCGTCAAATACGCCCTCTAGCGGTAGACCTACAATTCTGAAAATAATTTCCAGGCGTTTCTCGAGACCACTTTTGTTATTAAATTTTTTTTCCCGAACCTGTGCTATAATCCATTTCTGAGATATGGCCGACGGCCGTTCTTAGTGGCCACCCGGTACATACATACTAAGCCTTTAGTACAAATTTAGGCGGAATAAATTAGCGGAACAACTTAGAATTGATTTTTATTTAGTTGGTGAAAAAACTCAGACATTATTATTAAAGAATAAGAACAATGGAAAGAGTGTGTTGAGCAAGACGGTATTGATAAGTAGGAATTAATAAAAACAAATTTATCAGTGGGTTATAACAAAATATTCCTCCAAGCATATCAACGCGGCATTCAGAACACGTACATGTTTGTCATAAACACTTCATATTTCCTTACAAAAGTTTTATTTTTAAATAAGATTAAAGGTAAATAATAACAAGATATAGCCTCTGCAGCATGGGTTTTTATTAGGCAATGTGATAATTATAACTATAATCAAGATTTGTCGCTTTAAAAAAGGTCAAGGATTTTTTAGATTTCAAAAAAGTTTTACCTAATAACCTATATAAAGAAATTTTGGATAATACCTTAAAATTTGCTGAAATTTGGAAAGATGAATTTTGGTGATTACTGTGGAAGATGGGGTTGGTGTGCGAAAGTGCAGCCTAAATTGGTTGGTGAAGGAAAAGCTACGGTTAGAATTCGGTATTATGTTGACCTATGATAACTTGCTCGAAACGATATTGTATAATAAACAGTAAAGATAAGTCCATTAACTTTCAACTTACATTGTATAAAGTTCACTTTGTTCTCCAAAAAAATATGTCGTTCTACGCCATTCTTGTAATTGCTGATGTTTATTTAATTTTCGGTTATATGAGGAGAGGGTAGATTAAGATCGTAGTAAATTTGTAGAGGACACAACCACGAAGGTCAATTTGGACAATCTTTAACATGTGGGTATTTAAATTTCGCGCTTTATAACTTTTTGACGTAGAAATATCTGGACGATTAGTTATTGATAACCTAATGAGAACGTCTGTTGATTTCACATATAATCCACGAGGTTCTCTGCATATGAAGTGTTATAATTTGCTTGAAACTATGGCAATTTTTATTAGTTGTGTTTTTTGTGTATTGTTCATCTTTGTACAGTCCATGTAAGTACCTTTGGGCATGATAATAATGTCTTTGCCGAAAGTAAGCTAAGTAGATATTATAGATTATCAATTGGTTCACTATTGAAAAACGTGGGGGGGTGGGTTTATCTCATTATAATATTGTGGTTGCAATTTTTTTTGTACCGAGATCATCTTTGGTATATTTGAAAGGGAGTATTCTATTTTTGGATTATAATTATCTCTTGTTGATAAGCGTTTAATCGGAGCTGATTTTATTTTTGCTTGGGCAGTTAATGAAAACAATGGTAAGATTTAATATTAGTAAATATATCAATTTGCAGAATCATCTCTATATGCACACCGCTTACCCCAGCGCCATTTGGTTTCGAAAAGTCAAACGCGATGGATAGTTCAACATTACCGTGTCGTTCAACAAAGAAAGATTTGGTTTTAATGTCAAGAGAGCTTGACTACATTCCTGAAGGCGATGAAGAGGTTGAAACTCTCGATGTCTCTTATAACAATATTCAGCATCTACCTGGCTATATATTTTGGAATAACAGCTACATAAACATGAAAAAGTTATCAATACAGCAAAATCGAATATCAAACATAAGTGTAAACGCATTTAAGGGTGCTCGAGCCGTACGCGAGATAGACTTATCCGATAATCTCGTAACATCAATAGATCCTTATCTCTTCAAATCAAACACTCGTCTACAAAAACTGGTAATCATGAATAACCTAATAAAATTTAATCGTCTCCAGACGTTTATCTTATCAACGTCAATTCAGTATTTGGTTTTATCAAACAACAAGATTGATCAGATTTATGAAGTGACGTTTTTAGGAGCACCTAATTTGAAGAGTCTGGTTTTAAATGATAACGAAGTGCATCGTATTGCCCCAAATAGTTTTAAAACTTTGAATAAGTTGCATTATTTGTCTTTGGCAAACACAGGTGTTTATCGTTTAGGTGAGTCTCTGTTTTCTCATATACCAACGATCGTAAACTTAGCCGGAACTCCTTTAAGTTTAAGATTTGAACCACCCCTTAAAAAGGTAACGGGTGAATCTGTTACAAAATTAATTAACCTTTTAAATATTATGTTGGATTACGACGAAGACTTGAGCATATTGTGATTTTTCGTGATGGATTTTTCAAGAATTAAGTGGATCAAGTAAATCGAACTCAGGAAGATTAATTTGTAACTGTGAGACTGTCGAGACTGTAAACGTAAGATTAAGCAAGATCATTTATTATTTTAGAATTGGATAAATGTTACATATGAGCCAAATCGTGTCTTGGGACTTGACAGAAATAATCAATCAACTAAAAATACATCTATTAACTCAAAATATGTAAATCTCCGATTTTTTGCACACCCAATGCAACATCAAAGGGTTCCCAGATAATCCGTAATTTTTAAATACTCAAATTTACAGTGGACTTTCCTATTCCTCGAGTGGAATATAAATTATTTCTTGTATCAAGAAGTGGATTTTGTGTATATTTCAATTGTAAGAAATGAGAGTGAATAGATGATTTTTTTAACAATGACAGTATTTTCAAAATACAAGAAGTTGTAATCAATATTTATCAATGTGTTGATTGTTTATTACTAAAGATAATCACGTGTTGTGTTTTATATGTGTGTCATAAAGACAACTATTTCCACACGCGTCATTAAAAAGAATGGATTTTCGTTCGATATTCTTTGTAGATTTCACAAAACGGTTTCCTTTGCTTTCTAGCGCTATTTATGTGCAAAGTACAGCATTAAGGATATTTTGCATGCAAGCAGTTCATGTGTCACATCCTTTAAATGTAGCCAGGTGAATATTAACCTTAGTTTGCATATTATTAATGCGTCTAAATCAATATGCAAACTACGATTTAACCGTTGCATAATACCTATAAGAATTTTTTCCATTTATAATGTATGTAATGCACAAACCCACCACTATTATGTAAAGTTATTTATATTAATTAATATTCGTGGTGACAATAGTCACTATTAAAATCGCCGACAATCATTATCATTCATGCGCTTCATTGTAAATATTTTGCTTTACCATTTTCATGCATTAATTTAAATAAAAATTGTACCTGACTTAGTGATAAAAAAATTTGTAAATAAGTATTTATAGACTAAATAAACGAATATGTAATAGTGAGAAAAGTAGGCAGATATAATTATACATTAGTCATCTAATAAGGGTTTTCCTTTCTAAAAACATTATTAAAACTGTATTTAAATCAGCTTAACTACATTCATTTATGTGAATTTTCTAAACATAATTCATTCCACTTTTCAGAAATAATGTCTTAAATACAATAATTAAGTATGATATGTAGAACGGAAAAAATCCAATTTAACTTATAATTAGGAAATCTATGGTACAAAATGACTTCATTGAAAACAAAAATATCCGCCGTTATTAAGTATTTCTGATTAGCTTCGTTTACCATTTCCATCAGGAACTTTATGTCGAAATTCTGGCAAAAAACAGAATTTTCTGTTAATAGGTTATCGTGAATAAATTTTTAATGTATTTTGTTGATTTAATTCGGTAATTTTAATACCTCTAATCTTTTCGATTTGAATGAAAATTGCCCATTTTCGATCACGATTACTAAAAATGTTCTTTACAAAATTGTGCACAAAAAAGGTTTTACGTAAGTTTGGTTACAAAGTACTGTCTAGTAACCCCTTTACTCTGGAAACGTTCCAGTATGGTAGACTATGGCTAAAAACTAGAGTCACAGTTGATAAAGGTGTTTCAAAAGTGAAAATACCATCAAGTAGAGGTTATCCAATGTGAATACACAGTATATTGTTTTTGTACTGATAATGTGTTTTTCTAACTGAAATTATTATGTATTTGTAATCATAAATGCTACATACCAAATTCATTAATTACATTTTGAACTTTCCCACCTAAAGGAAAGTTATTGTAATCGGGAAAAAAAATTCAAAATTGAACTGAGACATCCGTTTTGACGTAAATCTACAAATTACATCCAATGACTAACCACTAAACCGGAACCAACACTTGTTTTACTAACTACACTCAAAAGGGGATCAATAATCGTTCCACTATCTCAACTGGGACCAACACGCGTTCCACCAAGTTACAACAACGAAACTACTACACTCGAATCAACAAACGCTTCACCAACTAAACTGGGACCAAAAAGTGGAACCAACATTCATTCTGCTGACTACAACACCCAAAGGCGGACTAACACGCGTTCCGCCGACTTCTACAATGAATCCAACAAACTATCTACCAACTAAACTAAGACTTCAAGTGGGACCGATAAGTGTTCTGCTAACTAAACTGGAACCAACAACTATTTCACCAACCCAACAGCGATCTACACGTTCCACTAACTAAATCACCAACTTTAAAGGGAAACTAATTAATTCTGCCAACCAAACTAACGCTCCAGGAGAACCAATTGCGTTACATCAACTAAAGGGGAACCAACACGCATTACATCAACTTACATTTAAAATGGGACCAACACGCGTTCTATCAATTTACAAACAACTATACTGGGACCAACAAGCATTCCACCAACTGAACTAGGGCCAACAAGCGTTCTTCCAACTCAACTGAACCAACATGTTTTACTCATTACGCTAATACTCCAAAAGCGGAGCAACAAGCTTTCCATTAACTCACATGGTCAAACACGTTCCACCAACTTACAAACAAATACACTGGAACAAACAAACGCTCCACAAACTGAAGTAGAAACAAAAAGCGTTTTATCAACGCAACTAGGACCAACACACGCTCCATCAACTGCCAACTAAACTAGCGTTTCCACACGTTGTATAAACTTGCGTACAATTAAGAATAGGATCAACTCGTGTTTCATCAACCTACAAACAACTATACTAGGACCAACAAGCGTTCCACCAACTCTACTAGAACCAACACGCGTTCTACTGTTTAGGCTAATACTCGAAAGGCGACCAAGAATCGTTTCAATAACAGAACTGGGACCAACACACTTCAACCAAATTACAGACAACTAAACTGCTAAACTGGGACTAATAAGCGATCTGCTATGTTCCACCAACTAAACTAATACTCCAACCCAATAATCGTTCCACTAACTAAACTGGGATCAACACGCGTTCCACCAGATCAAGCAACATTTCAATCGAGAACCAAGTAGTTCTGTTAACTAAATTAAAGCTACAGGTGAACGAACCGCCAACTAAAAGAGAATCAACACGCGTTCCACCAACTTACAAATAGCTATACTGGGACCAACCAACGTTCCAACTGAACTCCAACTCACGTGTGACCAAACTCCGCATTCTACCAACTAAACTAACTTTTTAGGGGAATCAAACGCTGCTCCGCCAATTAAACTGGAACCTACCGTTACACCAACTTACTTCAAACACATGATTAAACTGGAAATCGAGGGCTGTGGTCTCAAATAATGAACTAAAAAAGAACCGCCATCGTTAAGCAAAGAAAAATAACCATTAAGAGATCTACAGAAGAAGCTTACAACTAAAAAGAAGGAAACAGTAAAAACCCTTACTTACCAGAACGAATAGAAAAATCAACCATGCATGAAGACGAAACAAAAATTGTCGAACTACCAATTTTTGTTCTTATTTTTCCGAGTCTGCTATATGTTTAATCACACATTAAATAATGTTTAATTGTGTGTAATGCAAATGATTGTGCAATTGTATGTAGTGTATCTGTAAGTCTGGTGATCTCGTCAGTTCTCATCCGTTGTGTGTATTCACGTTTGTAGCTGTCATGTTATACAGTGTTGCGATGTGTTTGAAGTAAGTAACAATATTTTAAAGATATATTCGACGGAAGCCAATAATTATAGTTTAAAATAAACTCATATGTTTATTGCTCCGATTTTCATATTGTTTCAGGATAATTCATTTCTTTCTGTAAATGTCCGTTTGATTTCGAATGTATCAATTTTTTCTGCCTATTCCTCATGATAACTGTGTGATGTGTGTGACCTGTATGCTCGTGATTCTGGAGCGTATATCCATGAAAGGAAATTTAAAATATTATTGCCCTTGGTCTAGTAACTTTAAATTTGGCCTCATAGGTTCTCACCAAGAACCGATGTCTGAAATGATCGACAGTTTCGGCAAAATCTCCTAACAGGGTATTTCAGTTTAGAGTTCTGACTTCCTGGATTACCAACTGAACTGAGTGTAACTCGCTGATGTAGGCTAATTGAATGAAAACTGACAGTTCTTGGTAAGTGACACCTGGTTCATATTAGGTCGTTGTGAACTTGTCACAAATTCTCCTTCTACATTTAGTCATAACCGATATGCTCGATATGATCCATTTGTTCGTGACTGGGTGTCTGTAATGGTAGTAATAGGCTTCGTGCAGTGGATGGAGTATCGACGTCGTTCTTCGTGAATTCGAAGAGTTACGCATTACGAGCGAGACATTTGCAAACTGTTTGGACACATGCGGCGAAAACTAACGCATTCTGGAACATCTCACACATCTCAAGTATCGCGTTCACCATGGAGGTGGAAAAGGATAACGAACTGCGCATTTTGTGACTTGAAGAAGATAATGGAACATTGGGTCATAGTGGTAGACGAAAATCACAGAGACCAACGGTATCTGAAGGCGCAAATCGCACCATCCAGCACAGTTATAATCAGTGTTAGAACACTGACCACAAGATCGAAATGGCTAACAGATAAGAACAACATTCTTTAAGAAACAAGGTTAACATCAGAACGGCGTTACTACAATGGGTTCTCAAGACAAACATAAGATAGAGCAGGAAAACCAACACAACGGAAGATAGCGACACAATTATCCTTTAAGGCTATCCAAATTCTGTCTACCATTGGATACAAGGCACGACAGACAGAATCGTGTAAAAATCCTTCGAAGACATAACGGATCGAAACTCAATCTTCACGACGAGAGAAAGTTATCGAACATTGCAAACCCGAAAACTAATGCACTCGATGATCAAGGTTTACGAAAATCCCATGCTACGGATTGTTCACGAACAAATATGCCAAACAAACAGACGCATTAGCATGTAACGATTGGACATCGTAACGCAGTATTCTAAATGACCAGATTAACGTCCTTTCGTATTAGATGCGCCTTACATGGACAAGGAGACCTCACGCGATAGATTTTAGACAGACACATTAGAAGAAATATTGGACCGTATCAGCACCGGATTATCAGAACTATCGAAATCGAACAACGACCACATAATTTGAATTCACGAGACGACACTCAGAGATTGCCATCGACCTGAAGCCTATTCTCAGAAACACAGTCACGAAATTTCGAAACATAGGAGAAATCGGTTGAGAAAGGAGGAGAAAGGAGAAGTGAAAGTGAAACTGAAAATATCACACGACCAATAACCAGGGCATCAACCAAAGGTCAGCATACAAATCCGCCGATTTCCATCAGGGAGGACCTCAGTTCAGTTCGAGTTACCAAGGAGCAAACACGAAGACTTGAAATTGGCAGATGAGATTATGCCGAAACGTGGTCATTTCACATCGGTTCTTTTAAGAACCATGGAGGAGAATCTACGCGAGACCAAGCCCGGAAGAATATCAACTTCATATCCAGCATGTCGGTGGAAACCTGAAAATTATATATATATATATATATATATATATATATATATATATATATATATATAATGTATATATATTATATATATATATTATATATATATATATATATATATATATATTTAGTTTGCATTTACACACTAAGTTTATAAATATCAAGATATTTAAATCGTTTCAAAAGTATTTCTAAATAATTTTTCAGCTCTTTTCAATGCTCTTACTTAAAATGCTCCCATGAAAACGAAAGAGCAGCAAAACTAAAGTGATTTTTTAAATGGAACACCCTGTTATTTTTATTATCTGAAATTCTATTTAATTCTACATATGACACCATTTTATTTTTTCTTAAAATCGATAAATAAGTTAGTTAGAACAACAAAAGAAATTTCCGGTAGTTGGCCATGCTTGCGGTAGTTATACAAACATTCAAATGTCGGTTTGTTGTGAAAACATTAATTTATTTAAAAAAACTAAAATGAATAACAAAGACGAAGAAAAATATTAATGCATTAATTGTTGAAAATGTCCACCATTGTTATTAAGGCATAGCTGTGCTCTTCTGAATAAATTCTGTTGACATTTGCGTAACATTTCGGGTGTTATTTGATGGGCTGCCATTCTTATTTTATTTTTCAGCTCTTCCAAAGTTTGAGAATTGGTAATGTACACTTTATTCTTTAAGAATCCCCAAACAAAAAAATCGAGTACAGTTAAATCAGGTGATCTGGGCGGCCATAAATGGGGTCCCCTGTTTCCAAACCACCTATCACCAAATTCTCCATTTAAAAAATTTGTCACTGGTTGTGCATTATACGACGGTACACCATCATGTTGAAACCATATTTGAGTCAGAAGATTTAAAGGGAGATTATCTAAGTAATCTTGAAGTTTATTTTGAAGAAAGTTTAAGCAGCGATGTTGATTAAGTGTTTTGTTATAAAAATATGGTCCTGATAAATGATCATCAACTACACCTATCCATACATTCGTAGAAAAATGAACTTGATTCCTTGCTTCGCGAACTTTATGAGGGTTTACATCATCCCAAAAATGATTATTATGTTTATTAAAAACACCATTCCGATGAAAATTTGACTCATTGGTCCACAAAATAAAAGGCGAATACTGTCTTCCCTCATTTAAAACCCAATTGCAAAAAATTATTCGATTTTGAGAATCATGTGGCTGTAAATTTTGTACAAGTTGTACTTTAAAGGGCTTCATGCCATATGCTTTTAAAGTTTTCCGTATTTTATTTCTTGAAATTTGTAGCTCACGAGTTGCATCCTGGGTAGATGAGGTCGGAAAAGCTCTAAAATAAGCTAAAATGTCTATTTCCTCGTCCTCATTCCTATCTACATTTCTAATCCTTAAATTACGTGGTTTTTCAAAACTCCCAAATCTTGTTAATGAGACGTGCAAAGTTAAAAAAGTTCTGTAATGAGGTTGTCTTCTATCAGGATATTGATTATTATAGAAATATGATGCTTGGCGGCAGTTTTCATTTGATAAGTAGAAACAGCGCAACATATCTGTTTTTTCTACGTTTGTAAATGCCATTTCTTTTTTTGTTTCAGAAAAACACGTACGACTAACGGAACAAATTTACTTATTAATTTATTAAACTAATTTCTGGCAATTTTGACAACAAAGTGACATTTAAGTTATTTCCATAACTACCGCAAATGTGGCCTACTAGCGACAATTTTTTTGTAAAATCCACATAATTTAAGGACAATAATGCATAATAATAATAATAATGCCACATAATGCACAACCAGTGGCAAATTTTTTAAATGGAGAATTTGGTAATAAGTGGTTTGGAAACAGGGGACCCCATTTATGGCCGAAAGAATGACCAACTACCGGAAATTTCTTTTGTTGTTCCTAACTAACTTATTTATCGATTTTAAGAAAAAATAAAAATGGTGCCATATGTAGAATTTAATAGAATTTCAGATAATAAAAATAACAGGGTGTTCCATTTAAAAAATCACTTTAGTTTTGCTGCTCTTTGTTTTTTCATGGGAGCATTTTAAGTAAGAGCATTGAAAAGAGCGGAAAAATTATTTAGAAATACTTTTGAAAGATTTAAATATCTTGATATTTAGAAACTTACGGGGTGTGTAATGCAAACTCACCCACACTGTATATATATATATATATATATATATATATATATATATATATATATATATATATATATA
The DNA here is from genome assembly GCA_036346205.1 of Vesta saturnalis. NCBI lineage: Eukaryota > Metazoa > Arthropoda > Insecta > Coleoptera > Lampyridae > Vesta > Vesta saturnalis. The sequence continues at coordinate 373,826 of JARFJB010001511.1, forward strand.
TATATGGATGTGTACCAACGGTGGTACATAAAGAACCCCAATTCAAAATCCCTTATTTCGATGGTTGTGATCCACCTAGCGCTAGTACACAAAGAACCTTATATAGTTGAGTATATAAAAGTGGCACACCGATAGATTTCAATTATTCGATCAAAACGCAAGTGTAGCCCACCGGTAGTACACAAAGAAAAAATGCCGTATTTCTATAAAAAAACAATTCACTGGTGGGTCACACGATTCATGCGTTAAAACACAGTGAAGAACAAGTGATAGTCAGACTTATTCAATGTCTCCTCGGTGAGTCAGGTGGTACACCAGAAAGCTTTATTCAAATTGTTCTTACCTCTTAGTCTATCATCTCGGTGTAGCATACAATATCCTAAGATTAGTGAGCGTGTGCAGAATTAGAATCTGATATGGTAACTGTTTCTTGTAAATTACCCGCAAACATCGGACTTGCAAGGAATTTATTATATGGGGGCTTGGTATGGTAGCATGGACAGGGTAATTTTCAGTTCTTATGGTATTCCTTTCTATTGCGTCGTATATGGTAAAGTTCTCAAAAGTAGGTACACGTGAACACTGATGTCAGGTTGGTGATAAGGTTGTATATCTTCCATGATCAGATTTAAAACGGTCCTCTGCGGTGACCATAGGCCTGCAAAGTATTGTGTTTCGCCCATACGTTGGTTACATTATCATTGTGTAATTTACTAAATAATCCCTAAACTAGTTTACGGGTTTGGTGGCGATACACAGATCGATGGTTTTAACAGTTCGCTGGCACTTTCGATGTAATTGTAGACCTTGCAAGGTACATGTTATTAAGGCTGTTAATGCTGATAATTCCCTCCTTTCGTTTGCAGAACTCTTCGAAACTGACACCGGTCATCCTTTGGCAACCATTGTCATTCGGGAGATCGACCAACACGCTTAAATCTTCAAAGCGTCGCTCGAGAAAAAGGGCATGTTGCTCTGCATTACCTTGCCCATTGATGTAAGCATCACATTTGTATTTAGTTGATACTTCGGAACGAAAACCCTAAAATTTTGTTTGGATACTTCTCATTCCCAATCAGCATTCAGATACACTCAACTGCGTGGCAATTTTTTAAGCGGTGTCTCGTCGAGTGATGAATCATTAAATTTTATTCGCAGTGAGTTTGAATATCCTGATTAAACGCTTATCCTTACACAAAATCGTGAATTTTTCTGGTCCACTGTCTCCACTACAAATGCAACAGGAGGATTTCACAAATGTATGACTACCACCTTACATAATATGCGCAAATAAATCCACATTGGATGCGCGAAGTGGATCACTAAAACAGGTAAAAAGTAAACGTGTGGTGCGGAGTTTTAGGGCAGAATTATCAAGCCGGTTATTTTTAATGGCTATCAAAATGGCAAATCTTAGTTAAGAAAATGACTTGATTATCCTTTTAGAAGATATTTCTCTTCACCTAAGTGTTGTAGCAACATGATGGATGTCCAGCACTCTTTTCTCAAAGAGTTTGTGATTTTTTAAATATTACGTGCCCAAATTGCTGGATTAGAAGGAGTTTATTTCGGTGGCCACCTAGATCACCGGATTTAACTGTGTTAAGTTTATACTTGTGGGGACGAATAAAAGACATTGTTTATAAAACACGACCAACGACACGAGACAACATGATTGGACGAATTGAAAATCCCATCAACTCGATTTCACGAGCAGAAATTCTAGTTCTACAACAATTAATAGTTTTATTTTGCAAAACTAAAGTCTTGATCCCTTGAAAAGCTTTCCATGATAATTATCCTTCGATTGTTTTCCGAAAAAGTTTTTCCTTATAATTGTATTATTTCTTACGGTCCGTTGGCCTTTAAATACGCTCCGAATTTAGCGTTATTGCATAATTTGGACTAGTCCAAAGTCTAGATGGAGTGTGAATATCATTACTACTAATCCAACCTACAAACACTATGACAACAGCCAATTCCTCAGCTAAAGTGTTAAAAATTGTTATTTAGGCAATAACTCTAAAACGAACGAAGAGATATCGAACCGCGGATTTCAATTTGTTCTGTGATGCCATGGATATACCGTATGATTTAAGTTTCGGGATGGAGTAAAAAAACTGTCATTATTACAAATTGCGCCCTCTAGCAATTTTATTAGGAACTATTGTGTACCAGTGGATACGACAATTAATAGTACTTGTCTCTCTCTCTCTACCAAACAAGCTTAAGTTTAGTAAAATCGGATAAGTCGTTAGAAGTAGAAGCGATTTAAATTATGACACTTTCAGTAACTTTCCCATCTCTTATTAAGGTCGGTATGCCAGTAAGCCTTAAACCAAAATGACGCAGAATTGTCTCAGCTTTCTAATGATGTTACCAAAGGTATACCTTAATTTGGGAATTGTCACAGAAAATTTTTCCATTGCGCCCCCTTGCGGCGAAATTTTTTCCCAGTAGTTTTCGAGATATTGCTGTGGTGGGACGTTTTAGTAAAAGTAAGAATCTGAATATTTAGGCCAACAGCAATTAAGTACGAGATGTCTTGACCTAGGACTTTAATAAAAGAAAATTTGAATGGCCTATGGGTCGTGTATATGAGTATGGTGGAAACCTCCTGAAAAAAACCTGATACAGGGAAGACGGTAACGGGAATCGAACCCATTACCTCTCAATGCTAAGCAGATGATGTTACTACAACTCTACTAGCTCGGTATTACTGAAAAGGAAATAGAAAACTTAGTGAGACATTCAGTGTTCAGCTGCAAGATAAAGAAGACCAGGTGTCAAAGAGGATACATAGAGAATCTGTGGTCCAAACAAGATCTGAGAGACGAACAAATGTGCTATAAAGATAAGGTATTTGATTGTGTCGTTATTTCTGAATTCAAGAATGACGCTAAGTGGGAGGATGTTAGAAAGCATGCTGTATATAATTTGATTTTTAGTCTGGTTAGCTGTCAGAGGAAGGTGACATAGTATAATTGTTTGACTTGTAAAAGAAAATAAAAGCTTATCATTTTTTAAGTAATTTTGGGTCATTAGTGAACACTACACAGAAGACCATAATAGTAAAAGTAATATAGTGTAGGTTTTAGACAATTGCCAATTGTCCACCAAGCGACTTTGAGCAATTACTTTGCTATCCTAAGAGACATAAGAACAGTCTTCACTGTCTGTGGTTAATCGTCTTGATCTTGCATTTAAACACTTATGTAGGACAAACCAGTCGGATGGTATCACCTTTGTGTCTAAAAGGTTTGGACAGATAAAGTACCTTAACATATTTAGCGCATTTCTCAAAAGGGATAGAATTGAGTGTAATTACACCTAAATAGTCAAGGATTTAAAAGTAATAGTCTAGGTTTGTAACTAGCATTAATATGCAACTATTGAGAATATCTTTAGGTAGGCTATGAGAATGTGAAGTTTCTAAAACTGTCTTCTTATATCTTTTAGTAAGTTAATAAATGTTAGGTTTATTTTATGAAACCTCAATGGATCATGTAAAAGAGTGACAAATCAAACATTACAATTTCTTTGATTCTCCAAAGTGGCATAAAATGTATTGAGACCTATGGTAGTTTAACAATTATTTGACAGTAGAATGGATTTACAGCATAATAAACTCATTTTAAGACGTGTACATACTTTTGTTGCTATAACAAATGACAA